>JANZXP010000196.1:43671748-43695100 GCA_027576715.1 Erythroxylum flavicans | reverse complement strand
AGCATGAGATGTGGTAATTTACCACATCTGGACCCGTTTCTTGGGTCCGACCCGTTCTCTGGAAACGGGATGTTACATTGAGTCCCTAAACGAGGCCCGTAACTAGTCTGAAAGTTCCCTGACTTATTCTTCGATTCACCTGACCTTATTACCCCTTCTCCGATTAACTCCCTCTCTACCTTTCGTGTTATTGAGATGAGTCGAGCCCGAGTAGGTGGATCGTGAGTACGGACTCTGTTCTTTATTTCCTCACGTAACCCACCCAAGAAGTAGCTCATGTATCATTATTCGGGGAAGTGAGCTATTTGCGAGGTCACCCTCTTAAACTCGTCGACGTATGCGTCCACCGAGCCCCGTTAGGAAACTGACTTTAGCTGCTCGATCAGGTCCCCTTCATCCCTACTCCCATATCGATCAAACAATGATCGCTTGAACCGTTCCCAAGTCATACACGGATCAAACTCACGTAGAGTCATGAACCAATACAGAGTAGGACCCTCCATACAAATCTGAACTATCGGTACATGAAGTTTAACAGGTATTTCATGGATCATGAAATACGACTCTGCATGTATGACCTATGCAAATGGGTCTTCCTCGCTAAAAGCCAGAAGATCAACTCGACATGTTGCATTGCGGTACTCCTCCCATGCACGTTCGGTAGCTACAGAAGACACGTGGTCCCCTTGACGGTGAGAACTCGATCCCTATAGGCCAGTTGCTAGTCTATCGCCACCACTGGAGTTGGACGCGTGGTGCGCTGGCTTGTTGCCACCCGCGAAGGAAGAAGACGGGTGGTGGGCAAACCCCGGTGGTCCTTCTCCTTCACCTCCGACATGTTATTTCTGTGGGTTTTTCGCTAACAAAGTCTGAATTCCATCCCTCAACTCTGACTGTAGCAGACTTTGAGACTTAGCCAGTGTTTCAACGCTAGCCATCAAGGAACCCAGCTGCGTCCTCAAGTCCTTTAAGGTAGCATCATGCGACTTAACCATCCTCTTTTGGGCTGAGAGGGACGATTCCTGCCTCTTAAGAGACGCTTCCACTGCTGATACTTTAGTTTCCATTCTAGTTTGCATACAATCTCTACCCCAGTTGGCCTCTCAATGAAAGCACCAATTGATAAGGAAGAATATAGAGATTGTATTATTTATGTATATGATAGGGTTATAGCAATAGGATCCCTCCTGGAAGAGTATTCCAAGCCAAAACAATTCGTATATCTCAATAATAATCTCTACTCTCCCTAAGTTCCTCCCTATAGCTGTACATTACAATCTCTCTCCATAACCAACTCCTAACAACCTACCAATGTGGAAATAACTCCCTTTCCCTTCTTACCCCTACACACATAAGTCTGTAAAGGCTTAGGTTGCTGCTGAGTTTCTAAAGGCTGACCACTAACATGTTGATCACTAGTAATAAGAGTACTAACAGTTGATTTGCATGTTGTAATTGTTTGGGACAATATTTGCAGTTGCATGAAAGGATAAAAAAGAGAAAAAGTGTGCCCAAAAAATTGACAAAAGAAGAGTAGATAGAAGAGGTAAGGGTGAAGAAGATGACATCTTTTGAAAATTTAAGTTGCATTTAGGGGCAGAATGGAAAATGTAAAAAGTGAAAAGATAAATCTGGAATTTAGTTGTAAGAAGGCATTTTTGGTATTAGTCGAAATGAATGAGGGTATAATGAAGCATTTAATTAGTTAAGGGTATTTTAGTAATTATGAGGGCTAGGTTAGTAAGGATATTATTTTTATATTCAAGAATAAATTAGAAAAGAAAATAATGTTGGATTATTAGGTGTAATTGAGTTAGAAATTTTAGAAATTTTTCATAAATTGGTCTAATAGAATTTTGTAAATTCTAAGTTCGAAAGTCTGAGTAAGGAGTAATTGGAATTATCAATTAGTTGAATCCGAAATCGAGGTAAAGATAACCTTAGACTTTACTCTTAAAATAATAAATTATAATTTGAATTAGTCACTAATTAAATTAATGATTAATAATTACATACATGAATTATATTTACTTAATTATCAAATAATTAATGTAGTATAAGTTATATTTCGCTACATTTTTTGAGATGTATTGCTTATTAAGTTGACGGGAAATGTGTTAATTATATAGAGACTAGTGGATAATAAGTTGTAAATAATTGGTAAAAATTGAGAACTAGTGGCTTGCTTAGTATATGCTACATTTGATGGTCTTCGATGGATAAGTTGAGTCAATATGAATGAGTGGTGGCTAGGTATCTGTCTGTGGAGCAGATACTGGGGCATCCTGAGTCCTAGGAATGTCTTGTGCCGATGACTAAATACAGGAGTGGTACCAGGATATCCTGATTCTCGGGGATATTCTGTGTCGATGACTAGGTACTGGAATAGTACCAAGGTGAAGATTGAGAAATCGAGAGACCCTGTGCCAATATTTATACATTTAATTACATTTTTACCTAGTGAGAGTTTACAATGAGTTGAGATAAGTCGGCAGATCATTCGATGTAAGACTACTAGGTTAAGCTGGACCCAAACAATTCAATTAAATATTGGAATAAAGCATAAATAACAGTTATAATTAATATTTGCGTAAATCATAATTTGGTAAAATTTTTGAGATGTTTCTTAACTGTTTAGATTAGACTTAGTGATGTTGTGTATATACTTATTATATATATATGATTTAATTGGTTGACTAGGTTTTATAATTATTTATTGAGTTATTTGATTTTAAGGGTATGGTAGGTTACTCGTACTGAGTAGGCAACTCATCCCTTGCCACCATTTTTAAGAGATCAAGTGCTTGCCGATACCTTTGTGCACGTGATAAATAGAGTGAAGAATAGGTGAGACCAACAAATCACTTGTGTACCATATTGCTAGATTCTACTTCTTTTTCGATTTGTGATGCAGTCTTTAAAATCAAGGCAGTTGTTTATAAAATTTTGTATCAGTTGTATCCTAACGAACTAATTACATTTTCATTTTTTGGTTATATGGTTGCTTGTTAACATTTTGATTACGTACCTGAAGTTAATGTATGGGTTACTTACTTTGGTCGGGGTATGCCCCAAAGAACCATGTACATAAATTTTGATCAATATATTTACATTTCATCCAAGAAAAAAACAAATTACTTGTGTTAAATTGTTGGAATGTATATATATTTTTTAATGTGACAATTTAGGTGGTTATGATGTATAAATTATTTTTTATTTGAAAAACAATTATCTTTTTTGAAACTAACAAAGATTTGATGAATAATGGTATGCTTTAGAAACTATTTGGTTAATTATAATATAAGAATTTTTGAGATTGTCACAGAAAGAACTCACGGTTCCTACAGAGATAAAATGCTGGGTAAACAAACAAGAGACGAAGTAATCTGCCACCTTGTCGATTGAAGACAATGATTTGAGGGTCTCATTTGGGGATCAAGGACCTAGTATCTCTCTGTCCCAAAGATTGCATAAACTTTTTGAGGAGCCATGGAAATATGCAGTGATAGTCAAATTAATGGGACGCCGTATTGTCTATGTAATCGCGTTCAGGAGCTTTGGAAGCCATTATGGGAGTTTAAAGTAATCGATTTGGATAACCAGTTCTTTCTAGTGCGGCTATCCTGTGAGGTTCATGGAATATTATGAGACACTGTTTATCAGTTCAACAATGGTCTCGTTCGTTTGGAGCTACAACTGCAGTGATAGCTAATGTAGCCACCTGGATTCATTTCCCGGAGATGCCATTACAATATTATCATGAATCAGTGCTCACTAGAATTGGAAATACAATTGGCAAAACATCTAGGTCTCGTTTAGTAACGAGTAACGAAGGAATCGGAATTCAAAAATATGAATGAGAATAAAATGTAAAAATTGGAATAGAAATGAAATTATTGATAATGTATGTTTAGTATGCAAATACTATAAATGCGATTATAGAAGTTAATAGTTATATCTTGGTATCAAATATTAAAAATAGTAATGAAAAATTTTTACTTATATTTGATTATTGTGTGATTGATTTTGTAAATAATTAATTAAATATTTTATATTATTATCAATTAATGAAGAAATTTTATTTAATAAATAAATAATTAAAATTATTTTTAATGATTCAATAATAAATAATTGTGTCTGATTTTTCTTATAGGAATAAAATTAAAAAACTATAATGAACTTATTTTATGATATAAAATCATTAGAATAAAATAAAATAAATTTTAAATAAATTAAATAAAGTAATGTGTAATGTTGAAAAGCAACCAGAGAGGAAGAGGGATAGAAAGTTTCAGTTGAGACGAAAGCAAAGAAAAAGAGAAGAAAAGAATAGTTTTAATTGCCTACGTTTGTTTATTATTCTTAATATCTGATTGTAGGTTATACCTGCATCTATATGGAAAAAAAATTAGAATTATTTAAAATTTATTCTACATATATCAATCCTTATCTTATCCATTACTAACAACCAAACAAGCAAAAATTAAAGAATGTAATTTACATACTCATTGTCACATCTTCATTCCTAGTTGCCAAACGTATGCTGAAGGTCAATTATAATACGATCTCTATTAAGAGAGGTTAGTTTGTATTGCAAAAACAAATAAAGATGATGAAGCAAACTGCAAGAACTTTAAGTAAAATAGGTCACATGCACTGTTTAAATAAGACTCACATGGTAAATTTTCAATATCAGTGTTTAATTAATCAATACTCCTACCTATATTAAAACTTTGTGTGACAATTAGAAAGGAAGCCTAAATTATAACAAAAAGTTGTTATTGTCTTCTTCTAATTCCTCTCGTGAATCTTCTAGAATTCTTTTATTTCTTTTGTTTCTTTATTCGAACAATACACACATACAACAAAAATACCATAATAATCTAGTATTAGAACATTCGATCTTGGGAAAATCAATGGTGGAGGGAACACGGGGAGCTGAGTTATGTAGAATTGCAGAAAATATTGAAAGTTTGATGGAAGCACAAACCAGGAATGAGAAACTTTTGTTAGAATCACATAATGGAGCAGACAAATATAAAAAGGAAATGCTAGAGTTCAAATCCATCTATACTTCATTTATGCAGCGATATGAAGGGGAACATGAGTAACTATTCTTGCTACTTCGGAAAATATGAATCGAGCAAATAAACTTCTCCAAGAGAAGGATAAAAATGTGCTTCCCATAAGTTTGACTAGGATAGAGTTTCCAAAGTGTGAGCAAGTTTTTCATTTGGACCATACTCTGAAGAATATGAAGGTGGGCATGGCAATTCTTCATATGGCATAATAAACTCAGGAACGGTATCGACTTTATTTAAGAAATAGAAATAAGTCTAAAGTGGTGGATTGGGAGAAGTTCAAAAGTGTTCTTAAGCAACGCTTTGATGCTGAGATTTTCAATGACCCACTAGGAGATTTCAAGGAGCTGAAGCAAGAAGTTTCAGTGTTGGAGTATTGTGCTCAATTTGATCACCATTCTAATTGACTATCCTCGTCTAAAGAGTATCTAATAGGGTTCTTTTTTAAGGGTCTAAAACTAGAGATCACAGTCCAATTACATAAGCCAACTTCATTACTTCATGCCTATATGTTAGTGCAGAAACAAGAAGCAGTGATGATGACAAAGTGGGTATATCTTTTCTCATAATGAATACAATGAGGAGTCTCAGCGTCGGGAGGAACAACAACTCAGTTCCTAAAATGCATTAAACGATGAATGTCAACAGGAACTTATCACCAGACGTGATATTGGCCACCCTGATGGCCCAATTAGCTAGAACATTTAAAACTCCAAAATATATCAGTATCAAAGAATTTGAAGACAAAAGAGTAAGAGGGCTCTGCTTTTGGTGTGATGAGAAATATAGCCCAAGCTATAAATGTAAGAAGAGACAACTTCAATTGACAGAGATATTGATGGTATCGGTGAGAAGCAGACAGAAGTTAATTTTCCAAATGTATCCAGGCAGACAATGGTGGGATTAATAAGGAAGTGGAATTTTAAGCAAATGAGAATTGTGGGAATCCATCAAAGGAATATGATACACATTTTGATATATAATGGAACCACCCACAATTTTGTGGATGTTTTGCTCGTAAAGAAAGGAGGTTGTGACGTTAGGGACATTAAACCACTCTACATTACAGTAGTAGGGTCCACTCTACATTACAGTAGTAGGAGGGTTGTGGTTAACATGCAATTAGTGTTGCACTAACTTTACGTGGACTATTTAAGGGGTCCAATTCATTATAGATACACTCGTGTTGTCATTGGGAGAATGTGACGTTGGCTCAGGTAAGGATTTCCACAAAACACTCAAACGTTCGAAAGAGGACAACTCTTTATGATGCAGTTAATGTACCTAATTGAGTGTCAGCTATAACAATTTAGAGAGAAAGGGGATCAATGGAGTTCTTTTGATGAGATTAATCCAGTATTATCAGTTTGTTGTAGTTTTCATGGAATCAATCAACCTAGTTACCACCTGAATGAATATATAATCACCAGATTAATTTAAAAGAGGGATTCGAAGCCATTAACGTTCGACCTTACAGATATTCTAGAGCTCAGAAAGATATCATTTAGCAATTGATGAGACAATTGACGAATTAAGGGCTCATCAAACATAACTTGGGACATTTTGCATCACCAGTGGTCTTTGTCAAGAAGAAGGATAGTTCATGGCAAATATGTTTAGATTAATGGGAACACAAAATATGCACAATTAAAGATGAGTTTTTGATCCCTCTAATTAAAGAGTTGTTAGATAAATTACATAGGGCCAGCTGGTTTTCAAAACTAGATTTACAATTGAGTTATCATCAAATCTGAATGCAACCTGAGGATATCCCTAAGGCAATGTTCAAGTCGCATGAAGGCACTATGAAGTTTTTGTCATGTCATTTGATATAAGCAACACGTTGTTTACATTTTAGAGGTTTATGAATGACTTGTTCAAGCCATTTCTCAAGCATTTCATTATAGTATTTTTTTGACGATGTTCTTGTTACGTAACCGTATACGTTCAGTTGCATTCCATCGCAGCATGTCGTGCATGAAATTTAAGGCTCCTAATCCAACACGTTGCTATTTCTGTTTTCCAATATGTAAGAGGTTCCTTTATATTCTTTTTGTATTTTTTATTCCTTGCTAGGTGTAAAGTTTTCATTTGTCTTCTTGTAACAAATCTGTTTATAAAAGGAAATCTAGCCTCTGACTGCATTTAGGTAGGGACGCCATTCTTCTGCTCTGTTTCTTCAGTAGTCTTAGCTTAGTATCAGAGCCAATTTGGCTCACGCCTCATTCAATCCACATGGCTCATCACAATGACTCTGGTGATTCATCATCTCTACCACTGCAACCATCAGTTACCTCTGGTACAAGTAATCAGAATTCAAGATCCTCTTATTCTCTGAGCAATTCTTTTAATTTGGTAGTACCTATCAAGTTAGATAGGAACAACTACTTGTTATGGAAATCCATGATTCTTCCAGTAATCAAAGGCAACAGAATGGAAGGTTTTATTACTGGATCTAAGCCCTGTCCCAAAGAATTCATCAAAAGTGAATCTAGAGCAATCTGTAATCCAGAGTTTGAAGAATGACATATAGCAGACCAGTTACTCCTTGGTTGGCTATATAGTTCAATTTCTCTTGACTTAGCTACATAAATTATCAATTGTACAACAAGCAAAGAACTATAGGACTCAGTACAGGATCTCGCAGGAGCTCATACTTGAGGCAAAATTGCCTTCTATAAAGGATAACTTTAACGAACACGAAAGGGCTCAACAAAATGGAAGAATATCTGAAAGCCATGAAATCATTAGCAAGCAATCTGCAATTAGCACGAAGTTTTCTCTCCCTATCTGATTTATATAGCCAAGTTTTTGCAGGATTAGATTCTGAGTACACTCCTATAGTATTGCAACTAATTGAGAAAGAAAACTTGTCTTGGATTGAATTTCAAACAGCCTTGTTGACCTTTGAAAGTAGATTGGAACAGTTGCATAGCTTTCAATCTATGAGTCTTAATCAAGTTTCTGTCAATGGGCCTACTACTCAACAAGATAATAAATCAAATAACTCCTCCTTTTATTCTGGTAAAACCAGAGGAAGTTGGCGTGTTTCTTCTAGAAGGGTTTAATACTGCAGCCATATGTTACTATTGGTTTGATCATGCTTATATAGGTAGCACTCCAACTCAGAATCAAACCAACAATCAACATTCCTTAGATCCATATTCCACTTACATTACCACATCAGAAGTCATTGCTGATACTACTTGGTATGTTCACATTGGAGCCAGTCACTATGTCACTAATAATCCAAATGCTCTCACTCAAGTAACCAAATATATTGGTAAGAATAAATTGGTGATTGGCAATGGTGATTCACTTCTTATCTCTAGCATTGGTTCTACTGCGTTACCATCTTCTTTTTCTAAACCAATACACTTGAAAAATGTTCTTCACACACTTGGAATCACCAAAAATCTTTTTAGGTGCATCTAAACTTACTTCTGACAATAATTTGTTTCTTGAATTTCACCCTTCTTTTTTCTTGTCAAGGACAAACAAACAGGGACAGTTCTTCTTCTAGAGATACTTAAAGAGGGGCTCTATTAACTTGACACCAAAAATGGTACACCATCCTATCATAATCAGCCACATGCATTCACTATTGAAGTTCTAACCTTAACTAAGCTTAATTCTCAAACAGATTGGCACCGTATTCTGGGTCATCCATCTCACAGAACCTTGTCCAAAGTATTACAACTTTGTAATCTTAAAATTCCTGTCAATGAAACACATAGTATATGTTCATCTTGTCAACATGGAAAGTCTCAAAAATTACCTTTTTCTTCTTCAATTTCTTGAGCTTCACAGCCACTTGAAATTATGCACACTGATTTGTGGGGTCCTGCCCTAATTCCTTCTTCTTATGGCTTTCGATACTATATTTTATTTCTTGATGATTATAGTCGCTTTATGTGGATCTACCCGTTTAAGAATAAGAGTGATGCATCGTCAACCTTTATTCAATTTAAAACTATGATTGAAAAATAATTAAATTTTCCCATTAAAATACTCCAAAGTGATTCAGGTGGCGAGTTCTTTCATTTGACTTTTTTCTTAAACAACATAGGATACTTCATCACTTCTCTTGCCCTTATATATCTGCCCAAAATGGTAGAGTCGAATGCAAGCATCGTCATGTCACCAAAACCGGCTTAACTCTTCTAGCTCAAGCATATATGCCACTTATGTTTTTGGTGGGAAGCCTTTCAAACTACCATTTATCTTATAAATCGCCTTCCTACACCTATTTTTCAAGATACTTCACCTTTTTTTACTCTTTTTCACAAACATCCTGACTACACCTTCCTTCACCCTTTCGGTTGTGCTTGATATCCTTGCCTCACTCCATATAACCAACATAAGCTTCAGTTTCACTCTGTTCAATGTCTTTTTTAGGCTATAGTGATCGTCATAAAGGCTATCATTGTCTTTCTCCTCAAGGACTCCTTTATTATTCCCGTCATGTGGTTTTTGATCATCAAACCTTTTCTTATCGCAAACTTTTCTGCTCTCGATCTTTAGCAAATGATATCACCACTACTATATTACCACTTCACATTCTTCCTACTAAACCTCCATCATTGGTGTTAACTGATCATGTCTTATCTTTAAGCTCTCTTGCAGATCAACAATCTCAACTCTTATCTCCTATCAAGTATGAATCTTCATCATCGAAATTTATTCCTATTGCATCATCACCACCTGTTCCTTCAACATCTTTGCATCCTATGATCACTGGAAGCAAAGTTGGTACCTTCAAGCATAAGGTTCCTTTCATTGGTCTCACCACCACCTCATTTATAAGTGCCTTTACCATTGATCCAACCACTGTAGCTCAAGCTCTCACTATTCTTTATTAGAAGAAGGCTATGGAAGATGAATTCCAAGCACTGGCTCGTAATCACACTTGATCTCTAGCTCCAAAACATTCTTCTATGAATATTGTTGGTTCTCGTTGGGTTTTTTGTATAAAGTATAACCCCTGATGGATCTCTCCAACATTACAAGGCTCATCTCGTGGCCAAAGGCTTTCATCAAACCCCTGATGTGGATTTCTTTAACACCTTTAGCCCAGTTATCAAACCTGCTACAGTTCGAATCATCTTATCTATTACTGCTTCTCTCAATCGGCCAGTGCACCAAATTGATGTTAACAATGCTTTTCTCAACAGAGTTCTTTCTGAGGCTATTTTTATGTCCCAACCTAATGGATTTGTGGATCCTGCTCATCCTACTCATGTTTGCCAGCTTCATAAGGCTATCTATAGTCTTAAGTAAGCTCCTCGTGCTTCGTTTGAGCAGCTTCGACTTACACTTATATCATGGGGTTTCATCACAACAAAGTTGACACCTCTTTGTTCTTTTTACATCAACCTCATAAAATCATTTTCATCCTTATCTACGTTGATGATATTATAGTGGCAGCCAATAATTTTGCTTATTTAATGATTTCACTAACAAGTTACATCGTGTCTTTGCCCTAAAGGATCTTAGACCTCCATTTCTTTCTTGGTGTTCAGGTTCATTGTGACAGTACTGGCTTTCATCTTTCTCAATCTAAGTATGCTGAAGATCTTCTCTATAGATTCAACATGTTTCATGTTTCTTTATGTCCCACTCCATTAACAGTTGGTCGCACTTTATCTGCAACTGATGGAGAACCTTTGGCTACCCCAACACTTTTTCGCGATGCTCTTGATGCTTTACAATATCTCACTTATACCCGACCTTACTTAAGCTTTACTGTTAACAGATTAAGTCAGTTTCTCCAAGCTCTTACGACATCACATTGGTAGGCTCTTAAACGATTGTTTCGTTACCTTCATGGCACTTTAGAGTTGGTCTTCATCTAAAATGCAGTTATCATCTTACACTCTCTGGTTTCTCGGATGCTGATTGGGCTTCATCGCCTGTTGATCGAAAATCAATTAGTGGTCACTGTATTTATCTTGGAGATTCCTTAATTACTTGGTCTTCTCGCAAACAACATGTGGTAGCTCATTCTAGCACATAATCTCAATATTGTGCACTTTCTAATCTTGCTGCTGAAGTTCTTTGGATTTAGTCTCTTCTTCATAAAATTCATTTTCCTTTACGCCACTGCCCTGTTCTCTGGTGTGACAATCTCAGTGCTGGTGATCTTGCATGCAATCCTGTATTTCATGCCCGATCCAAACATATAGAACTTGATGTACATTTTATACGTGATTGGATCCTTTATGAGGAAATTGAAGTTTATTATGTGCCTTCAGTCGACTAAATTGCTGATTGCCTAACCAAATCTCTTTCTCACTCTCAATTTTGAGCCTTATGTGACAAACTCGGTGTGTGTCTTCCACCCTCTCGTTTGCAGGGGATGTTACGTAACTGTATATGTGCAGCTGCATTCCATCGCAACATGTCGTGTATGAAATTCAAGGCTCCTAATCCAACACATTGGTATTTATGATTTTCAATATGTAATAGATTCCTTTATATTCTTTTTGTATTTTCTTATTCTTTGCCAGTTGTAAAGTTTTCATTTATCTTCTTGTAACAAATCTGTTTATAAAAGGAAATCTAGCTTCTCACTGCATTTAGGCATTGACGCCATTCTTCTGCTCTATTTCTTTGGTAGTCTCAGTTGTTCTTGTTTACAATCAATCACTTTAGTTACATGTGGAATACCTTAGTAAAATAATGGAAACATTGAAAACAAATCAACAATATATTCGTGGGAACAAGTGTGTGTTTAAAGCAAAAAAGGAGTAGCTACATAGGAAGGCGAAAGCGATATAAGAATGGCTAGAATTGAGGAATCTTAAAAAGCTAAGGGGTTTCTTGAGACTTACTAGTTACTATAGAAGATTCATTAAAAGATACGAAATAATTGCTCAACCTTTAACAAGACTACTAAAGAAATATAATGCTTTGCAGTGGTGTTGGCAATAGAAAGAGAAGGAAATGTTTGAAAAATTGAAGAGAGCTATTGCAATAACACTAGTTTTAGCACTCTGAGACTTCTCCAAACCTTTTGTGGTGCAAGCGAATGCCAATAGGTCTGGCATAAGAGCTGTATTACTTCAAGGAAATCATCCTATAGCATTTTTAAGCAGGATATTAGCTCCAAGGCATCAGGGATTGTCAACATATAGGAAAGAATTTCTACTAGTGACTAAAGCTATTAAACTATGGCACCATTATCTCAGTATTAAACCCTTCATAGTTCAAATAGACCACATAAGCCTTAAATATCTCTTAGAGCAACTGATATCTACACCATTTCAACAATCGTGGTTGCCTAAACTTTTGGGGTATGATTTTGAAGTTCAGTATTGCAGTGGCAAGGAGAACTCTATGGCAAATGCCTTATCTAGACTCACGAGTTCAAAAATGTTGGTGATGTCGGTGTCACAAATACGTAGAGAATTAATAGAAGAGATAAAAAAAGAGTTGTGAAGAGGATTCTGCTATGTAGGATTTAATAAGGGAGTTAACAATATGAGAAATTATCTCGAGTGCATATGAATGAAAAAATGGGCTACTACGTTGGAAGGGTAAGCTAGTGATTGGTTTAGACTCCACACTCAGGGAACACTTGATCAAGATGAGTCATAATGAAGCAATGGGGATATTCGGGAACATTAGCAACCATAAAAAAACTCCAAAACCTATTTCGATGGAAAGGCTTGTCTAAGGACATCCAGAATTATATTAAGAGATGCATTATCTGTCAAAAAAAACAAATATGATACTTTCGCATACCCAAAGTTGTTACAACTACTAAAAGTTTTAGAGGGTAGCTGGAGGGAACTTAGCCTGGACTTTATCGAAGTGCTGCTAACATCCAAGGGAAACTTAATAATCTTAGTATCGGTTGATCGTTTTACGAAATATGCACATTTCATACTAGTGAAACATCCCTACTCAGCTCAAGACATCGCAAAATTATTTCATAACCACATATTTATGTTATATGGAATGCCTAAAACTCTTGTCAGCGATCGAGAATCGATATTTTTTAGTAGATTTTGATAAGAACTATTTCAGTTGCAAAGAGTCAACTTGAAAGTAGTCGATAGCCTATCATCCGCAAACGGATAGTCAGACAGAGACGATCGACAAGATTTTAAAGACTTACTTAAGATGTTTGTGCGGAGAAACACCCCATAAATGGAGTGAGTGGGTTCCTCTAGAGGAATGGTGGTATAATTTAACATATCACATAGCTATTGATGCAACACTGTTCAAATTTTTATGTGGGTACCTTCTACCAATTTATATATCATACCTTGTTGGCGATTCGAAGATAGTTAAAGTACATCAAGTTCTTAGAAATAGAGAAGCGATGTCGGAGATAACTCAATTTCATTTGTAGAGAGTACAAAATAGAATGAGACAACAAACATATTAAAAAAGGACAGGAAGAGAGTTTGTGGTGGGTGACTTGGATTTATTGAAATTACAACCTTATAAACAACATTCTCTTCACACCTTTGTACTATGACCCTACAAGGTTTTGAAACGTGTGGGAAATGTAGCTTATAATCTAAAGCTACTAGCAGGAACTATTGTTCATCCAGTCTTTCATACATTACAACACAAGAAGGCTCAAATAGGACAAAAAAGAACTTCTATGGTGTTAGCCGAGATACTCACCATTATAGAGCATGCTCCTGTAGTGGTGTTAGGAAGGAGATTGACCAAAAAAAAAACTGCATGACAACACAGTTGTTAATTTAATTGTCGGATGGTTGGAGGGATAATGCCTACTGGGAATATATGTTCAAGCTTCAAAAATGATATCCAAAGATCAACTTGATAGGCATGGATTTGAAAAGGGAAGGAATTGTTGCAAAAACAAATGCAAACAATGAAGCAAACTATGAGAACTTTAAATAGAAAGATTTGCACAAAAAGAGCGAAGTTGTTTAGATAAAACTTCGATAAATTTATTTTAATATCTTATATAATATTTATTAACAAATTATTAATAAAATTAAATTATTCATAATTCTTATTAATAATTAATTTTAATTAATTAAATATATAATATGAAATTGGATTATTCATAATTCTTGTTAAAATTAATATATTGAATATTAAACTTTATTCAAAACATGATACTAGCAAGTGTAATTATAATTGCGAATAGTAATTAAATAATGAAGGATCCCAACAGAAGGAAAGTACAAAAGGAGGAAGTCTTCTTAAGTAACCAAAAGGACAAGTTAGAGGCTACAATTTCTCCGCAGAGCAAGTAGAGATTAGGTTACAAAGTTTAAGAAAAAAATACAGACAGGAATTTTGAAAAGCTTTAAAACTTTGTCTTTATCATTTATGCAAATTTCATAATATCATCCCGTCAAATTTTCTATTCCATTTAATCTATTTTAACTCTATTTTATTAAATCTTATTTATACATTTACGTAGATTCAACATAAATTTATGAATAAGATTTAATATAATATAATAAAAATATTATAATTAAAACAAAAGATCTAATTCCAAATATCATAGAATATTAGGTTATTAGATTCTTCTCCTTCACCTTATTCATATAGAATGTGAACTCCTGGATTGTAAAAATAAAATATAGTTTCAAGCCAAACGTCATCGCTTGCTGCTTGTGGGTAACTGTTTCCACTTTTAGTAACTACCGAAATCCGCCAGCTGGGGATAGAGCTCTCCCAAAACGACATCGCCTTGGGTTCCATTCGGTGAATACAGAAGTTGGCAAAGAAGAGTAATTAAAATACAAATCCCTACATTATTGGACACCGAAGATCAAGACTTCAAACTGAAATTTCGTCGTATCTTTTACTTAACCTGCTCTGATCTCTCTGGTTATGGAGATATCTAATGGACCGATCAGTTCATGCTCTAAAGAGCACCAGAGCATCTACCAAGAGTGGTTCAATTATGCTGATTCTGGTAGGTACTGCACTACATTTCTCGTTTTCCTTGTTATTCTAGTTAATTAATTGTTGTGGTGATATGATCTTATGTGAAACAACGTTAATGTGTGCCTTTGTAGATGGAGATGGTCGGATCACCGGAAATGACGCTATCAAGTTCTTTGGTTTGTCTAATTTGTCCCGACCCCATCTCAAGCAGGTTTTTTTTATTACTTTTTTTTACGTTTCTTTTACCTTCATTATGGTTATTCTCGTTGTTGTTATGTTAGTTTTTACGTTTTTATTTAAGGTTTGGGCAATTGCCGACTCGAAGCGACAAGGATATCTTGGGTTTAAGGAGTTCATCACTGCTATGCAGGTTTAATAGAAGTTTATTCTCTCTGTTGCGTTTGTGAATTTGTGGACTAATTTTATCTTTAACTTAAGTTCTGTTCAGTTACCCGGTTGACTTTGGAAATTTTCCTATTGTGTTTTTATAATTGACTAATTTGTTCTTACCTTGATGTATAGCTAGTTTCATTGGCACAAGCTGGGCATGAAATAACCAACGATCTTCTCTACACCAAAGGTTTTAACTTTTTATGCTTTATATCTTGGTCTTTGCCTTGCCTGTTTAGTGCCTGGAATTTGGTTGTTCTTGCTATATTTCTGAATATTGTATCTTTGATACTTGGCCTTGTTATTCCTTTTTCCATATCTCATATTACTTTTGCTAGATAATGAAGTTGTTAAGTTGATGCTGTTATATGTTTACGTATAATAGATGATATTGAAGATTTAAATCCTCCATCAATGGAAGGCTTAGATGCACTACTTGCAGTAAGTGTCTGATTGTATTCTGAAGTTGTCTATCTCACATATTTCCATTTAAAACGGTTCTTGTTATTCAATGTATATGTGCAGAAGAAAAAGGGATCTTCAAAATTTCCTGAGTCCGATTCAAATGGTAAGATGTCTCTACAATGTTGATTGAAATTTGGGATTTCCTTTTCTACTGTGCATTTAGAGCTTTCTACTTTTCAGGTACTCCTCCAGTGGAAACATCGGCTTCAGTGCATTGGTTTTCCTCGAAATCAGCCAAAAAGGTGTGTTTTCTTGTGGTACATTGGTGCAAGTTTGACCTCCTGTGACTTCTGTATCATAAAACAATATATCTGCTTTTGTGCCATCTTTTTATGTTAACCGGCTAAAATTACCATGAACATGATGTGATTTCTGTTCTTTCAATGTATAGCTTCCAGTGAAAGTTGATTCTCTACTTTGGTATATACGGTTCTTTCTTGTTGTCTTCAGTTAATGATATATTATAATTGTGAACTTGATGTGCATTTCCAATTCTTTCCTGTTTTCACAGTTTATTTATATTCTCAGGTGTCTCTGTCCTCTGTTACATCTATTGTTGACGGCTTGAAGAGACTGTACATTCAGAAGTTGAAGCCATTGGAAGTTACTTATCGCTTTAATGATTTTGTATCTCCATTGCTGGTGAGTGAGCAGCTGCGATACTTAATGCTGACAAAGTTGTCAACTAATAGCGTACATGCTTTTCCTGGATTTGATCCGAGTTTTGTCCATCTTATTTTTAATTTCTATAACCTTAGCTAGTGAAATAATAGAATGTTGGCATAACAGTTTCTGTGGATTTCTGAAATGCAGACTAACAGTGATTTTGATGCCAAACCAATGGTAATGTTATTGGGGCAATATTCTACTGGTAAAACTACGTTCATTAAACACCTACTGAGAGGTAGTTATCCAGGTAATTTCTCCGTCCTATCCATCTCTCTTTTGTGTGAATATCTGGATATTACTGTGTCTACTGGGTGGTTTCTTTTCTTCTATTCTTTTATACCTAAACAAGTTTCTACATCTTTCCTTTTTATCTTTTTCTCTTTTGCTACAGGTGCTCATATTGGACCAGAACCAACAACTGACAGATTTGTTGTTGTAATGGTATTTATACGAGTCACCCCATGTTACTTTGTATTGTTGGACGATGCATCTTTACTATTTGGATGAGTAATAAAATGATTAACTCATATCTCAGAGCATTTTTGGCCTTAGCAATGATGTTGCAGTTCGTAAATCTTGCAGGCTAACCGCCTCTCTGTTAAAAGAGAAATACCGGTTCTATTGCTTTTGATTTTATCCATAATACTTGCATTCTGATTGTATATCTGTACAGAATGGACCTGATGAAAGAAGTATTCCAGGGAATACGGTTGCGGTGCAAGCAGACATGCCATTCAGTGGGCTCACAACTTTTGGAACGGCTTTTTTGTCTAAATTTGAATGTTCCCAAATGCCACATCCGGTGAGTGTTAGAATCACAGATTTCCTTCTTGAGTGTATGTTGTAGCACTTAAAACACTCCCAATTTTGTTGTTTATCTAGTTGCTGGAGCATATTACGTTTGTGGACACTCCTGGAGTTCTGGCCGGAGAAAAACAACGCACACAACGAGCTTATGATTTTACAGGTGTAACATCTTGGTTTGCCGCAAAGAGTGACCTCATTCTACTTCTGTTTGACCCCCACAAACTTGATGTTAGTGACGAGTTCAAGCGTGTGATTTATTCTTTGCGCGGTCACGATGACAAGATTCGCGTGGTTCTCAACAAGGCAGACCAAGTTGATACTCAACAAGTAGGAATTCAGCTGACTATATCTTTTATTTAGCACTAACAGAGAATACTAGCATTTAAGAAATGAAAACAAAAGGACAGGCTTATAGGGTTTGTAACAAGAATTAAGAAACACTCTTTAGGATTTGAAACAAACAAGGCCCTTAGTATCACATCAATAAGTTCTTAAGAAAAATAAAAGCGTCACACTTCCCAAAACTAATTCAGAATGTCTAGAAAAACTCAATTCTTTTTTTTTTTAAACTCAAGTAAATCAAAGTACAAGGCTTGTCCAATTTAGGTTTATTGAAGTAAGAAATTTACTATATATTTTTTCTTAATAGCTATTAGTAGTTGCCTAAAGGAAAAGACTTAAAAATAATTATACTGTATAGACCTCGGCTCTTATCAAGAAAGTGGTCAATACATAAAGTTGACTAAGCTGACTATTAAAGAAATAACCCTAAACTACTTGGGAAAATAATACAGAGATTACACATTATATTCTGTTAACACTTGTGATAAAGTCATTCTTCTTCAATGTTGTCTTTCATCTGTAGCATAATGGCTCTTTGTAAATTTTCTTATTAGTACTGTTCTAACCTTGTTTGGCCCACTTCAACAGTTAATGAGGGTTTATGGAGCTTTGATGTGGTCGCTTGGAAAAGTTCTCAACACTCCTGAAGTTATGCGTGTGTATATTGGGTAGAGTATCTATCAGTAAATTTAATTGAATATCATTCTAATATCTAGTACCGTAGTCCAAACTAGCAAGGTTCTTCATACAGTAAATAAGATTAAGCTGTGATCCGTTAACACAAGTCACAGCTTGTTTTCTTTGAGTATTTCAATTGGGCAGCACGGTGATGGTTTACTTTGGTTCCAGAGAATACTAAAATGAGTTCATTTGCTTATGAAATATTTGAATCAAAGGAGCATTTAAATATTTGCAAGATTGTTTTTGTGATATACTGAGACTTGTGGTGAAACTGAGATTGCATACTCAGCTCATATATACATTTATTTGTGTTGTTGCACGGCAGGTCATTCAATGACAAACCAGTAAATGAAGCTGCTGTTGGTCCAATTGGAAAAGAGCTGTTCGAGAAAGAACAGGAAGACCTTCTTTCTGATCTTAAAGATATCCCTAAGAAGGCTTGTGATCGTCGAGTAATTTCTGCAAAACTAGTTTCTTTTGCAGTTCTTTGAATATTATTAATAAAATTATTGATTTCCTTTGATAATTCACTGGAATTTTTGTTGAATTGGATTCTGATGATATTTTATACAGATAAATGAGTTTGTGAAACGTGCTCGAGCTGCCAAGATACATGCTTACATTATTGGCCATCTTAAAAAGGAGATGCCAGCAATGATGGGAAAAACGAAGGCCCAACAAAGGCTGATTGATAATTTGGAAACAGAGTTTGGAAAGGTTGGTTTCACTCGATATCTTTACTTTCATCTATGTCTAAGGTTGAGTAGACTGTCAGCATTTCTCTCGCTCGTGTTTAAACAGGTACAAAGGGAGTTCCATTTGCCTCCTGGAGATTTCCCAAACGTGGACCACTTCAGGGAGGTTTTGAGTGGTTACAGCTTTGACAAGTTTGAGAAGTTGAAGTCCAAAATGATACAGGCTGTGGATGATATGCTAGGTTACGACATTCCAGAGCTCTTGAAGAATTTCAGAAATCCCTACGATTAGAGGATGACCGATCATGTTAGCAGAGACCAGAAGCCGTATAGCAATCATACATGTTCAGTGAGAATCCTAGGCATAGTACCCGTGTAGTTGTCTATTTCTTCATTTTTATCAGTTTTCCCAGGAACATATATGCAGGCAATATAAATCGACTTGTCTACAATGTTCATTCATCACCTCGATAATGACAAAAGAAATTATTTGTAACAATTAATATGTCCTACCTTTTTATACTCGTCTAGTAAAGCTTGATTGCCGTTACAACTATCTTCTTGGACTCTTTAATCATACAGTCTATTTCAGTTAATCTATACCAATGAAATGGGAGATTTTATATTGTTGAAAATTACTTAGCCTCCATTACGGTAGTAAATCGATAAATAATCGAATAAAGAATGATATAGAAATGGTTTGTACCATTTCATAAAATCATACGAGTGTCTCGTGGGAAAAAAGTGAAGGCATGCAGGCATCGAGACAAATCTAGAATCCTGAAAACTTTATCCATAATTGGCATGCAATATTTTGTCAACTCAAACCATAAATTATATGTAACTGCGACTGTATCAACCTATATGCGATGCTGTTGTTTTGGTAAATTAATAGTTTTCCTGCATCTTAATATATATGATTTTGATATGCAAATATGCATGTTTTCAAAACTTTGTTGTGGTAGGCAGCCTACATAATGTAATTTGTCAAGGTTGATTCAAGACTAAGCCATTCTGCCCAGCATAAAGCTGTAGTAATTAAGGAGTCATGCCTTGCTTTAACCCTGAAAACAAGCCGTCAATTACTAAGATGGTATGGAATAGCTTTATAACAAGTCTCCAAAAGAAGCGGACCCGTTTTAGAAGATCCAAGCTCTTGAATAGAGCCGGTGAACACCTTCTTGGACTCCACCGACGCGCATCTTCGGTCGCTATTCGTCGCCTTCCAACTCACCATTACCACTTCCACCACCATTGCTTCAGCTATAACCATTCTCACCTGAGCCACCAAATCCAACCAGAACAAGATGATCTACACAGGGTCGATACAAGGACTTCGCAGACACACATTAATCATATTGTAGAGAAACCAGTGCTCTCACCAGGCGGCTATTGTAAACCTCATGAGGACCACTCTGAAGAAGTCAATGACGTCGCTGTTGAAGTTGAAGTTACTGACTCTAACAATTCCTGTGAGGATGCAGTGGAAGATTATGATAATAACTGTGATGATGGAGAGAAAATGAAAGGCACTTTCAATGAGAAGAATGAATCAGTTGCAATGCCGTTATATGGAGTGGATGCAAGAGCTCAGGAGTTCATAGAGAAGATGAAAAGAAGATGGAGGCTTGAGTTACACGCTGCAAAAGAGAACTATGAATCAGATTCGGACTCGTGTATATGACACTTTGGTAGTGTTTGGTATAAAAGTAAAGAAGATACTATATTACATCACCATTCATTCCCTAGTTGTTATCTATTGCATCACGTACAAATCCTTCGACCTTTTGTATTCCAAAGTGATTACACATTATTCTTTGTGATTTCCATTACATTGGACACCAGATTTCATTACATCACATATTATAGTCCCATTACTGTTACTAGATACGATATGCTCTTGCAAGGAGTTAGAAAATATCCTTAATTTCTATTTTCCTCCTATGATTATGATATTGTAAGGATGGCTTTAGTTGAATTGCTGTTGTTTTCTTGGGATTAAGGGTTAATTATAAAAGGATCTCAAACTTTACTTAATTTTGTAATTATAATTTGAACTTTTAAAAAGTGACAGTTAAATATTCAAATTTTTAATTTTTCTCAATTCTAGCCCGTCGTTAATGTCTCTGTTAAGTTTGCTAACATGGCTTGCCATATGTTCCTGAAACCTTAAACACTTATACACATCATACCTAATTAAACTAACTAATTATGATTAACTAAATTGTGTCATTTAATTAAACTAACTGATTAAACATAACTAAATTATGTCATTTTTGGGACTAAAATCTCTAAATCAAAGTCGCTGCCCTTTGTTCTCGCACAAGATGTATGTTGTTCCTCAGTTCATTCTCGCATCGCTGTGCTAGTGCAAGAAGAATCTGCTATGCGAGTTTGATTTAGGGATTTAGTGATTGGCAGCAAGTTTGATGTGAGAACAAAATGAGGTTGGTGCACTGCGATGCGAGAAAGAATTGAGGAGCTTGGTGCGATTCGAGAACGAATTGAGGAGCTTTATGCGAGAACAAAGGGTAGAGATTTTGATTTAGGGATTTTGATCCTGAAAAAAACATAGTTTAGTTATGTTTAATCAGTTAGTTCAATTAAATGACTTAGTTTAGTTAATCTTAATTAATTAGTTTAATTAAGTTTGACAATTATAAGTGTTTAGAATTTTTGGAGCACGTAGCAAGTCAAGTCAGCAAATTTAACAGAGACACTAATATTAGGCTAGAATTGAAATTTTTTTTGAAAGTTTGAGTATTTAATTGCCACTTTTTAAGATTCAAGTTAAAATTATAAAATTGAACAAAGTTTGTAATTTTTTTGTAATTAACCTTGGGATTAATGGGTATGAATTGGGATTTTATATTTAAGAATGAGAAAAATCGTAAAAAATTTAGGTAAAAATAAATATTTGCACTCCATATGGATATGATCGCCATTAACTTATGATTTATTTACATTAATAATTTCTACCAACTTAAGTAGATGTTTAATTAGAATACGTAGGCTCAATTAAAGTAGTTCTTTTTTATTTACTTATGGTTAATTTTTAATAATAAAAAATCTTTTTTTTTACCATTTTAGGTGGAGGCTTAATATGCATTTTTAGACTCAACAATTCTTTTTTCTTTAACTTATAAATGACTTTCATTAATTATGAGTTTTGGCCAACTTAGGATGATGCATGATAGGGATCTCTAGTTACTTATTCCATTATATATATATTTTTTGGTGGATAAAAAAGGGTAGTGGATAGAAAATATTCAAAGTTCTAATAAAAGATGAGTTTTAGAACTCCCCTTGTAAGCTAGTTTTTGGTTTTAATTTTTGTAACAAAAGACTTCATACCATCGTTAAGAAAGAATGCAACTAAATAACAAATCATTATAAGAGAAATTTATATAATACTCATCTCCTCTATAAGCATAATAAATGATGATATAATAAATAGTAAATATTGCTACGTTATTTTTTAGAGATCTTGATTTGTTTGCTTTTGTATGCACATATATGCTTACTCTTGATCGAAGGGGATAAGGAGTAGAACAAAAATCTTCATAATAAGAAATTATTGAAATAAAAGGTGAGGCTTATTAACGTAAGTTCTCTCGAGTGAAGTGATAAGGATGGTTGGAGTCATAAGGTTGATACCCAAGAGACTATGACTCATAATTTTGAGGGTGTTAGTAACGATGACCCATGTGCGACCCACTCTCGGTCAAATGTTAGACTATCTTATAAAGAAGTCTTGGTCATGAAGCCCATACTCACCCTACATCTGCCCTAGTTAGGTTTATTGTTGTTTCCTTCTTAGTCTAAGGTTATAAACAACTATAAATATAGACTCTCTATATATCAGCTATGTGGCTTCTTCATCAATAAAAATTCATCAAGTCTTTTATTCCTTCTTCTTATTCTAGGTTTCTTTATGGTATCAGAGACAGTTGCATGAGAAACAATTCCTTTCACACGTGAGGCCAACATGTCAACTTCCATTGTCAACGCCAAAAATACCAACGTCACATCCATCAATATGGCAAACTTTTTCATGATCAAGCTTTCTTAAGACAACTATATAATATGGAGAGAATAGGCTAAGGGCATGGCACATTGCCACAAGCTTTTAGGGTTTTTCACATGAAAGAGTCAACCTCCACCATAATTCAAACCAGTAAAGAAGAAGTAAATCATTACCGATGACGAAAAGTTGGACAAAGCCATAAGTTTTGTCGCTGTCGAAAGTCAAGAAGAAGAAGAGACCAAGGAGTTATTGGCTTGGCAACAAACCTATCTGGTTCTCCACGGTCTGCTCATTGCCTTTTTGAGTC
>JANZXP010000196.1:43647666-43671648 GCA_027576715.1 Erythroxylum flavicans | reverse complement strand
GTCCTAAAGTACTTGATCTGGCCATAGGAACTAACACTTCTAAAGACCTATAGGAGACACTTAAACAAGAGTTTGCAGGAGCCACTCTAGAGCTAGAATTCACATTGACACAACAACTTACATATCTATGTAAGTAGTCCACCACTTCTTTGACAAAACATCTACGGAAATTCAAGGTAATCGATGATAATCTCACTTCTATAAGGAAACTAGTTGTTGACAAGATCAAAGCTCATTCTTTACTTCTGAGTCTTGGACTAGAATACAAAGGTCTCACCACTGTCATGCTCAAACCACCACAGCCCAATTATTCTGAATGTATTTCTTACATTAATGCGTATGAAGAAAGGAACAACTATATGGCAACTATCGTCAACCCAGCTTATGCGTTAAAAAAAAATCGACAGTCCAAGTCGAATCCTAATTCTAGCTCTTGGTTCACAACACAAGGCAGGGGATTTTTGCCGGCCTCTAATAATTCTAATGTTATTAATATCCTATCAAGGAATAATGCTTCAGGAATGGCGTACATGATTCACCAATAGTCGAAAAATTCGAGCAATGGAGGACAACGTTATCAATCTCGACCTCCTCCCCCTGGTAAGCGATGGATGACTCCTCAAGCAAGAGAACTGTACAAGGATGAAATCTGTCAATGGTGTGGACAACAATGACACATCACTAAGATATGCTGGGGAATTCCATCTACCTCGACTGACAATGAACTTCCATAAGCGTTGGCTGCCCTCACCTACGATAACTCAGTTGTTGATGTCGAATGGATGGTAGACATTGGCCCCACTGCTCATATGTCGCATTAAGCAGGTCTGTTCTCTAGACTGAAAAACTATGTTGGTAATGATTTTGTTCTTATTGGCAATGGATCGTCACTTACAATTATAAGGATCAGAGATATTTCTGTTTTCGACGAAAACAACAATTTGCTTTTAAAAGGTGTTTTACTTATACCTGAACTGACATGAAATCTCCTATCTATTAGTCAACTCACATCTACCAATGATATTGATTGTCAATTTACTAATCAGTTGTTTTGTGTGGAGGAGCGATAAACCGGGAAGATCCTATTGGTCGGACAGCATAAAGGAGAGTTATATGTTATTCCTAAGACCAAACAAGCTTTTATCTCCAAGAAAGGGCTAGCCTCTAATCAATCTGGCATCAGAGGCTTGGTCATCCTTAAGATTCTTCTTTGCGTACTTTAGTTTCTAAGAATTTAGTTTGATTAAGTTCAAGAAATAAGGATTCTCTTTTATGTAAGAGTTTTTGCTTAGGCAACTTTTCAAAAATGTCGTTTCTATTATCTAGTAACAATGCTACCGAACTTTTTAAGAAAGTACATTGTGATTTATGGGGTCCTGCATTTGTGACATCCTTGGGAAATTTTTGTTATTACACTCTTTTTGTTGATGATTTTTCAAGATATATGTGGTTGATACCAATGAAGAATAAAGATGCATTCTTTAATATTTTTCTCGATTTTGAGTGATACATTTTGCATCATTTTTATTGTCAAACTAAAGTATTTCATTTTGATAATGGCAGTGAATTTATTAATAATAGTCTTGTAGGACACTTTCGTGCAGAAGGAATTCAACATTAGCTTTTATGTTCGTACACGCCCAAGCAGGTTGGTCGTGTTGAGCATCGTCATCGTATCATTTGTGAATTAGGCATGACAATAACATTTCACAATGACATCCCAAATTTTCTATAGACCAAAACCTTTGCGACTACCACCTATTTGATAAATCGATTTCCTTCTTCTTCTCTAAATTCTGAATCACCATATTTTCGTTTGTTTGGCACTCACCCAAATTATAACATTTTACGTGTCTTTAGGTGCAAGTGTTTTTTGTATACATGGGATAGTCAACGACCCAAATTTGATCCCAAATCAGTACCATGTGTGTTCATCGGATACAGTGACAAGCATAAGGGCTTTAAATGTTACCACCATGTAACCATAAAACAATTATGTCTAGGCATGTCAAATTTGACGAGTCTTTCTTTCCATACAAGCGAACAGCTCTTACCGAACTATATAATCAAGAGCGCACCAGTTTCCTTGAAGACTTAGACTTTGTGAAGGTGATGGGTTAGACCCTTCACCATCCTCCACTCATCAATTACCTACCAGTGTAGTTCAGACCTCTTGAACATGCTTCATTCTACGTTGCTTGTGCCAGACCAAGTGTAACCACCTCCTATATAGTCTAAACAGCCACAATCCGAACCCCTAAAACCATCACTACTGCTTTTAATTTGTCTTTAAAAAGCCATGAATCTCTACAGCCACAGCAATCAATAACGACAGACAAATCGGTATCACCTTGTTGCGGTAGTGGCTCCATCTCTCAGTAACTTGAGGACTTTGCTCAAAAGCAATCTCTCGATTCGTCACACACTGTTATTCATGAAATAGATTATGTTGTTGTTGCTCATCGCTTTCCCTTGTCTTTTGCAGATAATGATAATGAAAAAGTCATAGAACTGCACCATCCAATGCTCACAAGAGTTCGCGTTAGGATTCATAAACCAAACCCAAAATATATCGTAATGGTCTCTTACACTACTATTCTGTAACCTCCTCATTCTATTAAATAAGCCTTGTCTCATGAAGGGTGGTGGAATGTGATGATTGAAAATCTTTGCATTTCATCATAATGACACCTGGGAACTTGCATCATCTAGATATGCACATAACAGGTTTGAAATGGGTCTACAAGGCCAAATTATATGTTGATGGTACACTAGATCGCTTAAAATCTCGGTTAGTTGCCAAGGGATTCTCACAAATTGATGACCTTGATTATACTGAAATGTATTCTCTTGTTATTAAACTTGCTATTATTCGCTTAATTCTCAGTCTTGCTTTGGTAAATGGCTAGACAGTGTCATAGCTCGACGTTAAAAATGAATTTCTTCACAAATAAGTTACTGAAAATCTTTATATAAATCAACCTCCAAGTTTCTCTGATCCTCAATTTCCTAACCATGTATCCAAATTAAAGCATGCATTGTGTGGTCTCAAACAAGCTCCTCATGCTTGGTTTGATAGCTTTAGCACTTTTTTACTAAAATTGGGATTTATTTATAGCTTTGTTAATTGTTTCATGTTTGTTCTCAAATTTGACAAGGGCATTATTATTCTTATCTTATATGTTGACAATATGTTGCTCACTGGCTCTAACGATCATATTCTTTAAAGTTTTGTCACTATTTTGTAGGATGAATTTTCCATGAAGGATTTGGGTCGCATCTACCTTTTCTTTGGAATCGAAATTCAACACAATAATCAAGGTTTGTTGCTTCTACAGGCACACTTTACGCAATCCATAGTTTGATCGATTTCAAACATCTGATTGCAAGCCAGCTCGTAGACCCATATTTGCCAAGACAAAAGTTTCTCCTGATAGTCAACCATTGTCAGATTCGACTATATTCAGCGCCTTCATAGTGAGTCTTCAATACTTAACTTTTTCTCGTCCTGATATTTCTTTTGTTGTTAATTTGCCTCACAATTTGCTTAAACATCCACAACACATAATCTTTCTTTAACTAAAAGAATTCTCCATTATCTAAAAGGCACCATACAATATGGAATGCAATTTATCTCTGAAACTTCACCAGATTTTTATGCGTTCTCTAATGCAAATTGAGTAGGATGTCCAACCACTAGATACTGCACATTTCTTGGGCTTAATTTGATCTCATGGTGTTCTAAGAAACAACACACTATCTCTCGTTCTAACACAGCAGCTGAGTACCGTGTCATGGCACATATTGCTACCGAAGTCACTTGGCTCACGTATCTTCTTCGAGAATGTAGCGTTCACTCCAACACATCGCCATTGCTTCTTTGCGACAATCTCAGTGTGTTATACATTACCGTCAATCCAGTCTTCCACTCAAGAACTAAACACATTGAGATAGACTATCCCTTTGTCCTCGAATGGGTTGCTAGTGGGTTGTTAGTTACTCGTCATATCTCTACTCACTTTAAACTTGCGGACATCTTCATCAAGCCTCAATTGAAGGCTCTCTTGTAGCGATTCGAGCCAAACTATACCTCGAACCTCGACATAGTTTGCAGGAGGCTATTAACGCAAGTTCTCTTGAGTGGTGTGATAAGGATTGTCAAAGTCATAAGGTTGATACTCAAGAGCCTACTACTCATAATTGTGAGGCTGTCAGTAACGATGTCCCATGTGTAGCCCACTCTCAGTCAAATAGTAGACTATTTTACAAAGAAGCCTTGCTCACTAAGCCCTCACTCACGCTACATCTACCCTAGTTAGATTTATTATTGTTTCCTTCTTAGTCTAGGGTTATAAACAAGTATAAATATAGACTCCATATATTAGTTGTATGGCTTCTTCATCAATAAAAATTCATCAAATCTTTTATTCCTTCTTCTGATTCTAGGTTTCTTTAAGCCTGTATTAATTTGACTCGATTGAATTATAGACTTTGAAGATGAAGTGGTTATTATGAGCAAGCGGATAGTCTTCTTCTAGCTTTATTCTTAGATCCTACAAACTATCATAATCGTTGCAGTTTGATACGGTAAGTGTAAAAATTAAAAAATTTTTGAAATTTAAGAATAAGTTCATCAATTAAATTTTAATTTGAAAATTAAACTCTAAAAAATAGCAGACTTGAAATTGAATTATATAAAAAATAAAAAAGTCCACTCAATCTTAATTTTTAGAAGTAATTTATATTTATTTTATCTAACAATTTTTATTTAATATTTATTTTAAATTAATTAATATTAATAAAATATTATATTATTTACGTTTTATCATAATATTTATTTATCTAATTTATTTTTTTATGAATTATGATTAATGTTCTTCATATATTATTGTATAAGACTATTTTTATTTCAAAATAACTTTAAAGATTTCTCTTTTTTGTAAATTATTTATATTTTTATAATCACTAAAATCTAAAGATATATATTTATGGATTAAATTTAAATTTAACATTATCCAATTTTAAATTTAAAAATAAGAAACATATTATGAATATAAAATTTTAGTTAAACGTGTTATTACATCAACTCGTCTCGTATGAACCCAACTAAATATTGGTTAATAGACTCAATGCTCTTCCACTTTTTATTATGAGATATCCATTGGATTTAATGCAAACTTAGGCCTCTTATAATTATTTCAAATGGTTAAAAACGTAATTCTCTTTTATAATTTAAGAAAAAATTCAGAAACTTCTTAATTCTCAAAAACGTCGAAGATACACATGAACGGTATGACTCTATAGCTTCACAATGTCAGCCAAAATGTCGAAGCAAACAACAATGCTTTAATGCCATAAATCAAATATGATTGGCAATTATAAACAAAACTATTAAGATTCTCGATCTAATTATTCATTGTTTTATTATGTTGCCTTCTCAGCCTTCAAGCTAAACTAGATAGGAATCCAATTATGTCACGTATGTTAAAATCACACTTGGACAACTACGGGATGTAACTTAAAAAGAGACAAACTAACAAGTATCTTTTAAGAGAAAATCTAGGATAGAAAAAAATAATATTTGGATAAAAATTTGGAAATCTTAATTTCAAATTGAGATACGATAGTATAAAAACACATATGTATATATATGAATAAAAAAAGTAAAAACAGAGTGCTTTTCATGACTTAATTAAGATAGCCATTTAGGACATGATAATTTAGGCGTGACAGAAAGGCATTAACATTTAGGTAAAAGACTCAATTTTTCTTGTGTTTTATCAATTTCATCAAAATTTTTAGGCAAAAATCTATTTAACCTCCTGTATTTTATCTGCCTCCTTCTATTTTAAAAATAGATTTATTACTTAGAATTCAAAAAGACTTTTTTACCTCTGTATTATGATGACATCACCACAACTGTAGATGTTGCATTTTTTGGACAAAAATACCCTTTTAGCCTTTTGTTGACTAAAATACATTAAACCACTACATTTTTTGCTTTATTTCATTATGCTCTCTATTTCAAAAATAAAAACTATTTTAAGTATGGAATACATTTTGACGGTTAATAAATAAAAAATTATTAAAAATATCATTGTCTTTATAAGAAATGTATGTGTAGAAAATACGTGTATCTTGTTATTCCCTCATATGTACATTTATACAATTGATGGTTCAATATTGACCAAACATAAGTTACTAGTATAGAATAAAATGGAGGGTTGAGATGAATTATGTTACAACAGAATTGTACATTCCAGCTAGAATTTGTAAATATCTATTGTAGCTTTATGTGAAGTTCCGATTGTGTCCCTCTTCCTTTTACTTCTTTCTTGTTCTTCTTCGTCAACACTCCCACTCAAACTGAACCGAGGGCTTCGAACTAGGTTCAGTTTGGTGGTTAGAGAGAGAAACCTTACCGAGGATAGGGGTTTTGTAAGGATGTCGATGAGTTGGTATGTAGTGTTAACGTATCTGACCTCTAGTTCTCCTTTTTCAATATTGTCTCTGATGAAGTGTACATCCACTTCGATGTGTTTTGTTCTTGAGTGAAATAGTGGGTTTTGAGCTAGCGATCGAGCTTCGTTGTTATCGCTCCACAAAATGGGTTTGTGTGAGAGAGAGAGAACCCTAACTTAGATAGTAGAGATGAGAGATAGATAAGTTTGATAGACAATTGAGAGAGGCCTCAGTATTTAGCCTCGGCGCTAGACTTAGCTACTGTTGTTTGCTTTTTAGAGATCCAAAAAATAAGGTTTCCTCCCAGAAAGATGCATCCTCTGGTTGTTGATTTTTGATCATTGGGGGAGCTGGCTTAGTCGAAGTCACTATAGGCATGGAGATTAAGAGGAGTAGATGATGTTTGAAAAAGCAGTCCTAGATTTGAACTTGCTTTCAGGTAAAACATAACCCTTTTACATACAATTCAGTGTGTATTTAGAAGATTTTGTAAAAATTAACTTAATTTGTTTACTGCAAAGCTAATGTTTGGTCTTGTATTATATAGATACTGAAGTGCTCCTATGGTGCTTCGGTAGAGTTTTGAGTGTTCAAAGGGTGCGCAATCCTGTAAAGATAACTTTGTTGCTGGAGTGATTGGTGTGGAACAGGGCTTGCGTGAAGACATGTAGGTTCTGGTAAGTAAGTCTTCAATATAATGTTTCTGTGAAAGATATAATCCATTTTTGTTTTTATATGCTTCAAAGCCAAGAAAATGGTTTATGCTTATAAGCATTTTAAGTGCAAATTGAGATTGTAATTGACTAATAAGTGCATGAATAACTTGAGTTGAATTTCCTATAATTAGGATATCATCCACATAGACTAGCAGCATTGTAATGGTTCCATTATTGTTTGAATAGAATAGAGGAGTATCTGACCTTGAATTATGGAACCCCCACTGAGACAGTGCATATTTCAGTTTATGAAACGAAGCCCTAGGGGCATGTTTCAACCCATAAAAAGCTTTAGCCAACTTGTAAACATGATGCGACTGTGTTTTGCTTTCAAATCCTCGTGGCTGATTTATATAAACAGTCTCATATAAATGCCCATGTAGGAATGCATTATTGATGTCAACTTACTGGATCTCCCAGTGATGAGAAACAAGTGACAAAATTACTTTATTATGGAAGCTTTCATAATAGGGCTGAAAGTTTATGAAAAATCAATGCTAGGGGTTTGATTAAACCCTTTGGCAACAAATCTGGCTTTGTGTTTGCAGACAGTCCATCAACATTATATTTGGTCTGGAACACCCATTTTGTGACAAGAATATGCATGGTAGGCTCATAGGGAACAAGTGTCCAAGTATGATTTTGTTGTAGAGCATTGAATTCATCTTTCATAGCTTGAAACCATATAGGATTGTTTAGAGCTTTAGAAACTGTTGTGGGTTCAGTGTGAGGATTTAATGCAAGAGAGAAGGAATAGAGGTTGAGTTTGAAAATTCCACTTTTTGATCGAGTTTGCATGGGATGAACATTTTGTGAGAATGGGAACGAAGGATTTGGTTCAGTATTTGGTGTGGTTGATAGAATGGGATTAGGTAAAGTATTTTAATTGTTTAGTGAAGTTGTAGGATGTGATAGTGAGCAAGGGTTTTGAGAGTTTACCTGTATGTTGTAGGATTCAGTTGAGGAAGAACATTCTGCATCAGAGGAGTGAATCGTGACAACCTTTGAGGAGAGTGTACCATTTGAAGTTGAGGTCAGAGTGAAGGTAAGAAGACTTGATGAAGCTATATGATGATTTGAGTGTGCCATAAAAAGTTGAGGAAATAGAAATTCTTCCTCGTTGAATACAACATGACGAGATATTATGATTTTCTTGGACCCCAAACTTTTCTTGGAAGTTAGAATTATTAAATGAGAAATTATTGGCATTTAGTCATGAGTAAAAAAATAAAAAAATTTGAATTAGAAATTTATAGAGTTTATTTATGAATATATTTTATTCATATGGTTGGATGGATTAAATGGAAGTGTTAGAATTAAGTTAAGGAGTTAGAAGGCATTACATTAAATATGGAACGGTAAGCTTGGAAAGATAAAAAAAATTGTTGTCTTGAATTAATAAGAGAAGAAGTAAATGAAGGGTCCATGCGTGAGAGACGTGTAGAAGTAAGAAAGGAAGAAAAGAAGAAACTAGAGAAAGAAGAGAGTCGTGTAACAAAAAAAAAGGGATAGACGTGTTTGAGAGGTTAGGAAAAACAAAGAGTCATGAAAATAAGAAAGAAAAAGGAGAGAAAATTGTAGAAAGAAGTAAAAGAAGAGGAGTAGAAACCGAGCCAGAAAAGAAGAAGAAGGAAAGAAAAGAGCAAGGAGAAAGAAGAGGAAGAAGAATATTCAGCTGAGTTTTTAGGTAACCCTTATTTATTCTTCTTGTTTTGATAGAAGAAGAAAGTAAAGAAACTAGGTTATGTGCTGAAAATGAAGAGAGAAATAAGAGATTTATGTTCTTAGATTTTTATGAACTTTTAACTTGATCTTAGTTCTTCTAGCTTAGATAAACTAAGAGTAGATTAAGCCTAAGCTTATTTTTGGAGAATATAGCTTTATGGAAGTTCTATTCGTGTATGTTGATTCAATGAAAATATGTTTGTTTGAAGGGAAACAAAGACTTCGAAATCAAGAGCAAGAAGAAGAACAAACTTGATATTGAAATTTCAAGTAAATAGGTGGGTAATATGTTTATAATTATTGTGATGATGGGCTGATCTATTATATGTTTATGTGTGCTTAAATGCTTGTTTTTGAAACATTGTGAATGTGGAAAAATGCACTGTGATTTGTTATCGTGTTTACTTTGAAAGATTTTGCTGTATTTGGTATTAATGATCAGAAGAAAAGCATAAAAACCATGAAAGTATGTGTATGATATGAAATATGTAAGCTTTGGAAAATTTGCTTGTGTGGGCAAGAGAGATAACATTCTATTTTTCACGTGCACGTTAACCTAAAGCCTTTTCCCGGCTGCCCGCTTGTGGCATATGAGCTCTAAAAAATAGACTCATTCTATTCATGGTGTAAACTTCGGTTTCGCCATTATGTTTTATGGGATTCTCTCGAGCCATATTGTTTGTGCATTTCATTCTGATTTGATGAGCATGATATATGATTGAATACTTTGTTTTAATGGTTGAAACATACATGATACGATTTATGTGATTGCATTTTTATTATGTGTTCTATGAACTAGAATTATGTATGTATATAAATATGCTTGGTTGTATATGTGTGTGTGGCTCATCACCGATGACTATAAATATATTAGCCACTGAGCTTCCCAGCTTACCCCATCATTTTCTACTTCTCAGGTGCAAGAATCAGTAGATCAATAGTAAACCTTGCAAAAACTTCGGCAATTTCCAAGAAATATTTCATTTGTAACTAAGTTAGTTTGGATCATTTTTGGTAGCTTTACAAGCATGTTAGGCATAAGCATTAATGTTGTATTTTTGCATTATGCTTCTGATGCAATTTTTGTTTGTAATTAGAACAATGTACATACTCTGTTTTATTTAAGTAATAAATGACAATAAGAGTTGAAGAATTTCTTCTGTTCATGTTCAAATTCCTTTATGTTAAAATTACTATTTTTCAGTTGGGAATGGCATTGATAGATGTTGAAGACTTATGAATAGATTTTTTTGAAGCAATTGTTTTTAATGAGAGTTTTGTATGTATGGTTTATGATTGTTGGATTCGGGTCTTGTGAATTTGTGTAGGGTGAATGTTGACAGATGAGAGAAATAAGAGAATAAAGGAATGAAAATGTGTTCTAAAACCTTTAATGAATAAATTGTATTGATTTAGGCAAATTTTGACAAAATTGTCTTCATGAAAGTTGTTGCTTTTCCTCTTAGCTTTCCAACGACATAAAGTTTATAATTTTGGACTTCAGGATTGAAAGTTATGATGAATTGAAGTTGGTGTGTGCAGCAAGAAAGTCACGATCGTGCACAAGCACGATCGCGACGAACCCACTATTCATTGAATGTCGCGATCATGCATAAGCACGATCACGACGAATCACGATTTTCGGCTCTCATGGTCGTGAGTTTTGTTCTCACAGCCGTGACTTAATTAAGTCACGTCTTTGACTTTTGCAGTTCTTTTTTTATGTCATTTATTAATTTGTTTTTTTAATTGTTTTTACTCCCACCAAGAAATTTAAACCTTTTTTATCTTAATGTTAGTTTTACGTATATGTATATATATATTTATTTAAAAGTACCCTAATTTTGACGCCTTGTCGCCACGAAATAAAGACCAAGACTTGGGGCCAACAAGGCGACCTGAGGTTACTACTGCTCGTTTCTCCGTACAGAGGGAGATCTCATCTCAAGTAAGCATACCCAACTTAAATAACTTTAGAAATAATGTTTGTGATATCCACATACTAATGAACTATATGTTAAAATCAGGGAACTGGAGGGACAACAATGAACCTTCATACAAGACTCAACTGAAGAAGAAGTAGATATGAGGACATTCTGTTTACTACAGGTGAGTCCGAACTCCTATTCTTCATTAGTTTACTTCTTTCATGTGTAGGTGAATTATTTGCTAGAATCCAGAAATAGCAGTGCATGAGAACTCTCTTCTTTTCTGTAACCCAGATTGCATCAAACTATTTATAGAATATCATAATTTAAGAATAGATTGTGAGGATTGTATTCTCTATAAGAGAGCCATTCTTCTGTTACAGTGTCGGTCCAGTTGATTTGTAATTAATTGTTCCCTAATGTTAGCGATAATGAGTTCTATAAGAGAGAGTAGAGAGTTAGATCTCTCTTTAAACCTCCTAATATTCCTCTCATTTCAAACTGCTTGAATAAATGTAGCTACGGCGACCATAAAAATATACCTATCATATTAAGAGATTTACAGAGAAGGTATTTCCAGTAAGATATCCGTGAGTTTGCAATAATTAAACCTAGGGTTGCATAGACTAGAGATTTTAGCCCAAACCTCTTTAGAGAAAACACATTCGAAGAAGAGATGATCCCTAGTTTCATCCTCTAGGTTGCAAAGAATACATATCATAGAAGAGGATAGGAATTTCAGCCTGTCCAAAATGTTGAGCGTATTCAACATAGCTAGACAAAGGAGAAGACTAGCATTTGGTCTAATAACCTTGCTCTAAATCTGGAAATACCATCCTACTCTTGTAATTGCCCCTTCCCTTAGCTTTTTAGCTTCCTTTATAGTAATTTTTGAAAAAGGAATCATATCCTTTAAGTATAAATCACTCTCCCCGAGGCTTCTATATTGTGGAATAGGCAAAAGTCTAATCTCTCCTGAGGATAGCGACCAGTTGTCATTTCTAATTATTTCATGGAGCTTAGCTCTCTTATGGAACCTCCCAGGGGCATCGAAGTTGATAAAGTAAAAGTAGATTTAATTATGAACTTACCTTACCCAACAAATGTTAGGGAATTTCCATCTTTTTCTTAGACATGTAGGATTTTATTGTAGGTTTATTAAAGATTTTCCAAGATTGGGATATCATTATCAAAGTTGCTGAAAAAGATGTTCATTTTGAATTTATAAAGGACTATAGAAGGCTTTTGACAAACTCAAGGCATTATTGACAAGTATACCCATTATTCAACCACCAAATTGGGATTTACTATTCAAGATCTTATGCAATGCTAGTAATTATGCAATGGGAATTGTTTTAGGCCAACGGATTGGGAATTGAAGTCATATTATCTATTATGTTTAAAAAACATTGGACGATGCACAGTTCAATTATTCTATAACTGAGAAAGAGCTTTTAGCAATTGTTTTTGGTTTAGATAAATTTAGATCTTATTTTCTTAGCTATAAAGTTATTGTGTATTCTAACCATATAACATTAAAATACCTTTTTGGCAAAGAAGGAGTCCAAACTGAGGTTAATATGATAGATTTTGCTACTTTAAGAATTTTATTTGACAATATGGGATCGAAAAGGAGTGGAAAATTCAGTAGAAAACTATATGAGTAGGTTGGTAAGAGATGAAGATATTTTACCTATTTTTGAAACTTTTCATAATGAGCAATTTTTCCAAATGAAAGTTATGGTTCCATGGTACATAGAGCATGTTAATTATTTGTTATTATAACTTTACTTAATTACACTAGTAAGTCTAGGAAGAAAAGAAAAGAAAAGAGGCAAAATATTATGTTTGGGATGAGCCATACTTATATAAATTTTGATATGATCAAATTATAAGACGTTGTATAATAAAGAATGAACATCATTATATCCTAGCTTTTGTCACAATTATACATGTGGTGGTCATTTTAGCCCTAAACGAACTACTAGAAAAGTTTTGGATAGTGGATTTTATTGGGAGACTTTGTTTAAAGATGCTTATATGTTTTGTAAAAGTTGTGATAAATGCCAAAAGATAGGTACTTCATCTCATAAAATTGAAATGCCTCAAATCCTAATTCTTATAGTTGAGATATTTGATGCATAGGGTATTGATTTTATAGGCCCTTTTCCTTCATCTCCTAGTTTTTCTTATATACTTTTGTCTATTAATTATGTTTTGAAGTGGGTGGTGGAAAAGGCCACCAAGATAGATGATTATACAATTGTTGCAGGTTTTACAAATTCTAATATTTTCAATACATTTAGAGTTCCACAAGCCAATATTAGTGATTAATAAAGCCATTTTTACAATAGATTTGTGGCATTGTTGTTTAAAAAGTATGGATTGCATCATCTAGTAACTACCACACACCATCCACAAATGAATGGATAAGCAAAAGTATCGAATAGACAGGTGAAATCTATTTTGGAAAAGACTTTGAAACCAAATCGAAAGGATTGGAGTTTACATCTACATGAGGCTATTTAGGCTTACTGTATAGCCTACAAAACATCGATAAGGATGTCTCCTTATTAACTAATTTTTGGTAAAGCTAGTCATTTATAGGTAGAGATTGAACATAAAGCTTATTAGGCAGTGCAACATTGTAACATGGATTTGACAAAAGCTAGGGAGCAAAAGGAAATTGCAATTAGAAAAGCTAGAGGAACTAAGGTTGGATGCTTGTGAGAATTTGAGAATCTACAGAAAGAAAACAAAATTGTTCCATAATAATTTGATCTTAAGGAAGCAATTTGAGATGGGACAAAAAAATGTTATTATATAATTCTCGATTAAAGCTTATGCTAGGTAAGTTATGTTCTAGATAGCTTGGCCCTTTGGTCGTCCCTAATATATTTTCTCATGGTATAGTGGAAATAAAAAATTTAGATACCAAGAAAAATTTTAAGGCGAACAAATATATATTGAAACCATTTTATGAAGGGTTTATAAAGAAGTTTTGCTAAATTTGATTCAAAACATATTATAACACTAAGTTAACCTTTCATCTTAATCATGTCTTATGTCTCAAACAATATTTCTAAAAATTTCTAGTTTTATATAGAAATGACATTTATCTTTTCTTTATTCCTTCTTATAGCTTAAAGCTAATGACATATTAACTTTACCCGATACATTATTTCCTTTTCCTTTATCCTTTCTAAATTTCTTTCTAGCGTTTTGATGATCACAAAATTAATCAAGTGAACTCCTTATTTTTAAACCTTGCTTCCTTTTGAATAAGCATACTTTAGAATTCATTGACATTCCATTTGGCCTTTCTAGTATTGTAACCGATTTGGAGTACACCATATTCAGGAGGTAAAGAGTTAATAATAAATTGCACAAGAAAACTTTCACTTACTTATTTTCCCATAAATCTTAATCTTGTTATTATATTTATCATTTTAGTGAAATGCTCATGCATATTATGGGAACCATAAAACTTTATGGTGGTCAACATACCTATTAAAATCCTAGAAAGTGACTTATCAATATAATTGAATTGAAAAATATCTTCAACAAACTTAAGATGTTCCTTAGAAATTTTATTTTTTGGAATTGTAGTCTTAATGTAGCTAACCACAGTCATTTACATAAACATTAAGTTTAGTATATCTAATCTTTCCTGAATTTCACAGAAATACTTTTCTTCAAAGTTGCCAATATATGTAAGCATAGCGATCTTATGATTTTGGAATGCCAAGTTAAGACCATTCCTACTTAAATTGAACTTGTTCACACTATTCAGTAAAGTTAAGCCTATTATACTTCACAATAAATGAATCTTGTGAGAAAATAACAAAAAATAAGATGTTATAAAATATATTAAATTCTCACATATTAATGTTTTGAGCCATAATTTAAACACATAAATAGAATCAAGTAACAATTATATTAACAATATATGTACATTATAGTTCTCCTTTGGGAGAAACAATAATAAACTAAAAGAACATAAATTGATGTTTAGTATTATGTTTACATGATTGCTAATTTTACACACTATAAGTAGATGCATTTGTTATCTTTGGATATACTAAACATATATAACAAATATAACAAGTAATCCCAATTACGTTTATTAATAACTTAGGCTAATTCTTAAACATTTTATTGTCAATGAACTTTAGTATACCCATTAAATATATCAGTATGCCATTTCAATCATAAACATCCTAATATCATATGTAACTATTTTTCTAATTTGATATTTATGAAAACTTTCTAATTTAATCAGTTTGGTCCTCTTAATGACTCTTTTTAATAATTTGTTGAAAATTCCATTGCAATTGTAAATCATTAGGTCTTTTATGGTTTTAATGGTCTTGGTAGGCTGTCCATTAATCAAAAAACCAAAAGTAGTAGTGGAGATGCATTGCCTAATTCATCTTTTAAAGATTTGGGGGAAATTTATGGTAGCTAGAATGTTGGTGATGAAGTCCCATCTAATATTATCAAAAGCTTTCCTTAAATCGATTTAGGGATACAGTTCTTCCTTCTTTTCTTCTTTGAGTAATTCCTAATCAGCTCTTGGATTAACAAGAAGTTATATCCTATTACTTTGCCTGGAATGAAAGCCCCTTAGGTATGATTAATGCATTTGGGAAGCACATCCTTTAGCCTATTAATAAGGATTTTAGAAATGACCTTGTAAATTGTATTGCAACAAGCAATGGGCTTGTAATAAGAAAATGTCTTCTACTTAACACCCTTAAGAATTAGAGTGATGTGTGTTTTGTTAAGCAAAGTTAGAAGCACTCCTTTCTTGAAGGTATTGCATCAGTTACCACTTGCTTTGTAACATTCCAAGATTTGATGAAAAATTACCATTGAAACCCTTCGATCCCAACGCCTTGTGAGGATTCAAATAGTTCAGGGAATTCTCTATTTTTGATATGGTTATAGGCCTCTTTTTAGAGATTCCATCTCCTATATGTTTAGAGTTTTCTCTAGAGATTCCATCTCCTATATGTTTAGAATTTCATTTATCACTTCCTTTAAGAAAGGAATTGTGGAATAAGAATGGTTGGGGCCATTCATCAGTTTGGAGAAAAATTTAAAGGCTCCATCAAATAGTAGTTATTGATCCTTTACTATCAACTTTTTATAAAGGGTATTGGCCCCTTTAACTTTCCATGTTAGGATAATCATTTGCAAGGATCTACTATGAGGGATTTATTCATCCTGTTGGATCTTCCACTACTTATTGGTTCGAAATCAGTTTTGGTGGCAACCATTTGATTAATGTTTTCCAGGGTTTCCCCTATACAAGCAGTTATGTCAACAGCTTCCACCTCCAAGCTATTTTTTAGCCAAAGGGGTGCTATGTTCATTCATATGTCCTACTTCTTAGGGAGTGTTTAATTGTTGATTTTCCTATGATATGACTTTATTAACTTTTATAGAATCATTCTCTAGATTAGTTTCTTCAACAATGTTTTCTATTAGCTCCGTATAATCACTAGTCCTGAAGACTCTACCAGTAGGTTTTCACACACTCTTCTTTCCTATATTAAGCTTCCAAGCATAGCTAACTCTTATAACATCATCAATAGGTTGCATATTATGCTAGCTCTTTACAATAAAAAATCCTAAAGACTCCCCTAGTAGGTTTCCACACACTCTTCTTTCTTATATTAAGCTTCCAAGCATAGCTAACTCTTACAACATCTTCAATAGGTTGAATATTCTCTTGAAGTCTGATTATAGGAATTATATTTAAAAGGTTAGTCAAGTCACTTAACAATATGCAGAATCTGACATAGTTTACCTTTTGTATTTTAGTAATTGCTTGATCCATGTATATTAGCTTGCTAAATGACTTAGCCTCGATGTAGTCTAGTATTCTAGAGGCTATCCATGTATACATATCCGTACAGGTATATACCAATAATAAATAAAAACATACTTAAAGATCATAAATAATAGATAAATAAAAACATAGTGCCAAATATATAAAAATACATTAATGATAAAATTATGTTTAATGATCGTACCAAGTAAAGTCTGTTCTTTTGCTAACTTTATTAAATGTCTTTGGTTGAAATCCTTTTTTTAATCCAAATCATAATATCGGTGCTAATGTGTTCGATTGATATTTTTTATTTTTGAATTTCTTCTTTAATAATAAAATATTTTATTTACATATTATTAGCACCTTTTGAATCCTTGTCATTTTTTAAAAACGATTGCTACATCATTATCATAATAAAACTTTAGCAACTGGATAATATTAATTCTAAGTCTTAAAATATAATTTGGAATCCATAAACCATGAACAATGGCCTCAAATCATGTTATAAACTCAACTTCCATAGTGGACACGGTAATGATAGGCTATCTTATACTCTTCCATGAAATTGCTACTCCAATTAAAAGAAATAAATATCCAGATGTGGATTTCTCATGTCAACCCATCTATTATAGTCTGAATCTAAGTATTTAATTACTTCAAGATGATCGAATATCCTATAAGTGAGCATATGAATTTTTTCTTTGCAAGTATTTTAATACTTTTTTTAGTAGTTTTCTGTTGTTCCAATCTATGATTACTCTGATATCTACTTGGTATTTCAATAGCAAAACTAATGTATCATATAATACAAGTCTGAGCATATGTTAAACTCCTAATATTATATGCATAAGGAAACTTTTCCATTCATATGTGTCCTAATTCATTCTTTGGGTATTGCTTAAGACTAAATTTATCTCCTTTTGAATTTGAACAACACTTGCAAAGCACTTTTCAAATTTGAATCTCTTTGAAAATTTATTGATATATGCTTTTTGAGATAACCTTAACATCTTTTATGCATATCTTTCATTTCAATTTTTTTTAGAGAGAAACTTCTTAGTCTCATATAATAAACCAAGATAATTAGTAACAAGCAAGATATCATTAACATATAAGACTAGAACTATAAATTTTCTCCTAATGACCATTAGATATATACACTGATCAATGGTATTTTCTTTAAGTCCAAAAGAAATAATGATATCAATAAGTCCATATATTATCTTCATAAGTTTTCAAACCATGTTTTTCTTCCCTTCATCTAGAAAGCCTTGAAGTTGATTTATATAGATTTATTCCTTTAAATTCTTATTTAGAAAGGCATTTTCACATCTATTTGATAGAATTCTAAATCGTAATAAGTTATCATCACCATAATAATTCTAAATGAATTCATTCTCAAAATAATAGAAAAGTTCTCATTATAATTAACACCATTCTTTTGAGTGTAATCCTTACTAATGAGTCTAGTTTTAGATCATTCAATATTGCCATTGGAGTCATGATTGGTATCAAAGACTCATTTACACTAGACTTTCTTACAGCCTTCTACCAATTCAATAATATCCTAGACTTTATTATCATCCATAAAGTTAAACTCTTCTCTCATAATGTTCAACTTATTAGAATTTTTACCTTAATGACTTATGAAAATGAAACTGAATCTTCACCAATTCCTAAAATACCTTATACCTCTTGTAAATAAACCATATAATTATCAAAATTAGTTGATCTCCTTTTCCTTTAAGATATTCTTAATGCTACTTTATGAGGCTTATATACAATACGTTCATTAATGGTGACTTCATTATTTAGAGTTTGGTTATGCAATTTTTGTTCTTATAAGTTGTTAAAATTTTAAATAACTATAAGAGAAACACTTGATGATAAATTATATTCAACAAAACTTATATTCTAACGTTTTTGAATTTCCATTTTACATGATTCTAAACTCTTGCTAGTTTCACCATTTTGAAGAGTCTGGCATGTCCAATTTCAACAATTCTTGTACTATGGTTAAAATAATAAAATTTTTACTCTTTAGACTATTTTGGATAACCAATCAAAAATCCACTGTTTGTTCTTGAATCCAATTTCCTTTCCTATGGATTGTAGATTTTTATTTCTACTAAGAAACAATAGATATGTAGGTGCATTAAACTAAGTTTCCTTCCTTTCTATAGATAAAAGAGTGTCTTATGTATTGATTTACTATGAACGCTATTAAATAAATATATGACAGTTTTCAAAGAAAGCATCCATAATGGTGTAGGTAAAGAAGAATGGCTCATTATACTCCCAATCATGTCCGCTAAGGTACAGTTATGCTTTCGGTTACATCTGTTTTTATGGTGTACCTAACATTGTGAATTGAGCATATATGTCACATTTTTAAAAGGAATTTAGAAAATGGATCAAGACATTCTCCAATTTCATTATATCTTATTATCTTTCTACCTCATTAAGAAGCAAGTCTAAGGCATTTATTGACTGAGATTTTTTATACAACAAATAGATATTGCCATAACCAACAAAATCATCAATAAAGGTGATATAAAAAATTTCTTACCAAACAATGGAATATTGAAAGGCTCACATAAATTAGGGTTTATAGTTTGAAGGATTTATGTACCTTTTATTGCTTCTTTCTTAACTACATGTTTTATATGTTCGTTTAACAAAATCCACGTAAATGCCAATATGAATAAAATTCAAATCTGGAAGGATTTTATTCTTTCATAATTAAACCATTCTTTCTTTAAATATGTGACCTAAACATTTTTCCCCATAAGTAAGCCTAATTTTTATTTATACAACTTCATTTAGTAGCAAAATTATAATGCAACGTCAACAAAATTTCAATAAAAAGATTATCAAGCTTTAATTTATACAATCTATCATAAAGAATACTAGAACTAAAAAAGTATGTTTAAGCAAAATTTAAGATCTATTCCCAAAGTTAAAGGAATATCCAATCGTATCAAGTTTTGACAAACTAAGGCTTGAGAAATGATAAGAACATAAAGAGGTGAAAAATATCTAGACGATGTTTAGTGTCTAAAATCAAATAGTATGTTTCAATAACTTTAGGTGAAGCTTCGACTCAATATCCTATGGAGACAAACTTTTCATTTGGATTTATAGTTTAGGTCATAAAGAATCCTTATATTGCATTAATAACATAAGTGGTAGATCCAAAATCAGTCCACTATCTATTGTAAAGAACTTATACTAAATTTGATTTGAAACATATTATAACACTAAGTTTACCTTTGTTTTGAATTATGTCTTACATCTCAAATAATATTTCTGAAATTTTCTAGTTTTCATGTAGAAATGAAATTTATCTTTTCTTTATTCCTTCTTATAGCTTAAAGCTAATGACATATTAACTTTACTCGGTATATACTTTCCTTTTCCTTTATCCTTTTTAAACTTCTTTCTAGCTTCTTGATGATCACAAAATTATTCAAGTGAACTCCTTATGTTTAAGCCTTGCTTCATTTTATTAAGCATACTTTACAATTAATTGACATTCCATTTGCCCTTTATAGTATTTTAACTCATTTAAAGTGGATCATATTTAGGAGGCAAAGAGTTAATAATAAATTGCACAAGAAAACATTCATTTACTTATTTTCCCATGAATCTTAATCTTGTTATTATATTTATCAGTTTAGTGAAATGCTCATGCATATTACAAGAATCATCAAACTTTATGGTGGTCAGCATGCCTATTAAAGTCCCAGCAAGTGACTTATCAACATAATTAGACTGAAAAATATCTTTAACAAACTTAAGATATTCCTTAGAACTTTTAGTTTTGGGAATTGTAGTCTTAATGTAGCTAACTATAATCATTCACATAAACATTAAGTTTAGTCTATCTAATCTTTTCTAAAGTTCATGGAAAGACTTTTCTTCAAAGTTACTAATATACATACGTGTAATGATCTTATGATTTTGGAATGCCAAGTTAAGATCTATGATTCCTACATTGAATTGAACTCCTATTCAGTAAAGTTAAACCTATTATAATTCACAATAAATGAACTTTTTGAGAGAATAACAAAAAAAATAGATGCTATAAAATATATTAAATGCTCACATATTTTTTTAGGCATAATTTAAACACATAAATAGAATCAAGTAACAATTGTATTAACAATATGTGTACATTGTGGTTATCCTTTAGGAGAAACAATAATAAACTAAAAAAAACATAAATTGATGCTTAATATTATGTTTACATTATTGATAATTTTAAATATTAAAATTATATATGTTTGTCATCTTTGGTTATACTAAACATATCTAACAATGCATATCAATTAATCACAGTTATGTTTATTGATAACCTTTGGCTAATTCTTAAACATTTTATTGTTAATGAAATTTAGTATACCTATTAAATATAACATTATGTCATTTCAATCATAAACATCACGCTATCAAGTGTAACTAGTTTTTAATTTATATTTATGAAATTCTAAATTGGTCACTTTGGTTATAAATTATCTATATATTCTAATGCAAATTGAATATGAATCTAAGATACTTGTATAATAAGAAAAACATAATTTATTTACAAAATAATAATTTTAACAGCCACAAATATCTATGTATAATTTATGGTCCAAAATTACTGAACAAGATTATTATAATCTTTTTATTTTAGGCTTGTTTACTTTATTTATAAAATCCACATGCTTGATCCATACAAATTAACATAAAATAATCCATGCTAATTATGACAATTAATTTTTGTGATTTTATAAGAAGAAACATTAGGCTTAAACTAAACTAGATTACTTTTTATTTCTTTAATAAATTATCTTATCAAATAATGTTTTTACTACATGTTAAATCTGGTTTTGAATATAAACATTTAAATTTAAATTTAAATTTAAATTTTATTATATAATCATTATATTCACCATGTCAACTTATCTTAGTTTTTTAAACGTCAGCTCATCATACATAACATCATATGGAATTATTTAAAAATATTGTGAAACTCAATATTTATGACGATAATGTTTAGCTGATAATCACATCCTTGTAAGTATATCTATAATCAAGATAATTATACCTATATCTATAATCAAGGTAATCGTGTTATTCATAAGTAAGCAGACATATTATTATCATATATATTATTAAGTTAATCATCATCATCATTATCATCAACAATAACAACAATAACAACTACCCAGTGCATAAGGCTTTTTACTTTGCGAGAGTCAGGGAAGGGACATCAATTATACATAACTGTCCTTTTGCATTTTACAAAGTGGTTATTTTCATGATTCAAACATGTGCCCTTTTGATCACTTACCAATTGCTCCAAGGATTGCCCTCATATTATTAAGTTAATCGAAAACAAAAAATTATTTATTCTTGAAAACAGGGCTATGATACCACATTTAAGATTTAGACATGTAATACCTTATCTTGTTAACTTCTAAATTTTTAATTTCCTAAATTTAAAATATAATAATTTAGAAAAATATAAATAGTTTACCTTGATAAATAATGAAAATAGAAGAATTCTTTTGAAATTCTAATTTACATAAACTTCTGATAAAACTAGATTTTGTTTTGCCTCCTTTTTAGCCTCTATTCTTTCATATAATTTTAAGACGGAATAAAATTCATTTAAAAAAAGCATAGAGAGGAGAAATTAAAATACAAAAGATTCCTTTTTAATTAATTTTCTTTTATTTGACACTCTATAAACATGAAAGTATAAATATCTCATTTCAAATGACTAATAAGATTTAGAAACTTAAATCATTAAATCAAATATAGGCCACTTAATGAAATTATGTAACACATGGTTGATTATGTACATATTCATGGTAAGTTCCAATTTTGAACCCATTTATTATCATTTCAATTCTCTAAAAAAATCTATCTGATTATTATATATGGTTATGTTTTTGGATTGGAAAATATTTCCTACAAGCTTTTCAACTATTGGTATATAGAAAGAATATACAGATAGATTAAGAATTAGATAAAAGATTCCATATTTTATTGATAATTCTAAAAGATATGAACTCCAGACTGACTTCCTTTTTAGACGTACAAATCTCAATTCATCTTTCTTTTGCGTAACATTATATGTATTAAGAATACGTATGAAAGTACCATTTACGATAACAGTTACTCTCCATAATGATTTTCAAAGTTACATTCATACAACAACTCAAGCCCCTTACGAGATCAACAAAAAACTGATTGTTAATCATTTGGGGTACTATTTTCTCCTAAAAACCACCTGATTCCCAGTTAAAATTGGGAAAAGAAATAACCACACGATTAGGAGAGGATATGTTTATAAATATATTAAATGGGTAATACAATCAGAATTCATAACTGATCATGACTCGTAAATTGGAGTGCCAAGCACGTACGAGAAGGAAAACTCCTCCAAGTTTAGTGGCTTAAAACTTTGTTCACACATATAATCAGAAAGGTTGTGTTGGGCTCAGGTAGGCCTGCCCGAGATACGAAGAGCAAGATAGTTATGGTATTTTAAAGCATTCCAATATACAAATTTAAAGTAAGGCCCAGAGTGGTTAATGGTGATACAGTTGAAGACTACACTTTGACCCTATAAACAAAGACTACAACTTCAGATGGACATTACTTCTATAAAGCAGACGTAATAGCGTCGTGTGATTTGTAGAATTGAAATAAATTACTTTTGGATGCATAGAAAAGAATATTAAACTGCTAATGATACTCGAAATGGAATCAGTTAATTATATAGGACAAGACAGCAACGTTGGAGGGCCTGGTGTCCAATAATGATTGTATTAGTTTGACTTGTCACTTCTTTTTATCGAATATAATAGGCCTACTATTCTTTGTGTTCTCGGTCTGATGATGTTTAAGCCAATGTTCATGCTTTGATTATTTTATTTCTTTAAATTCAACCAAGATAACATATTTAAGTTGAATTTAAATAATTAAAGGAAATTTACATTGATGAAATCAATATAATTGAGTAAGTCAACCACAAAAAGACAACAACATACACAGTATAAAGCACTAGTGTAACATGCTCTTTGATTGGTCTGATCATTGTTGTTGTTGAGAAAACGAAGAAAAGAAGAAGTGATAGGACAAATGAAAAAGAAAAGAAGTGACAGGACAAATGAAAATTTTGGCTATTTTTTACTTTATTGTTGTTTTTAACCCATTCAAAAGTTAACATGCCTGTATAAATAGGTGTACATCAAAAATAGACTTAACAAAATATCTGGACTCACATATTAACTACAAGCTAATTTTTAGGGACTAC
>JANZXP010000196.1:43636736-43647566 GCA_027576715.1 Erythroxylum flavicans | reverse complement strand
TCTATTATATGTTTATGTGTGCTTAAATGCTTGTTTTTGAAACATTGTGAATGTGGAAAAAATGCACTGTGATTTGTCATCATGTTTACTTTGAAAGAATTTGCTGTATTTGGTATTAATGAACAAAAGAAAAGCATAAAAAGCATGAAAGTATGAGTATGATATGGAATATGTAAACATCAAAATTTTGCTTGTGTGGGTAAGAGAGATATCATTTTGTTCGTCACGTGCACGTTGACCTAAGACCTTCTCCCGGCTGCCTGCTTGTGGCATATGAGCTCTGAAAAATGGACTTATTCCGTTCATGGTGTAAACTTCGATTTCGCCATTCGTTTTATGGGATTCTCTTGATTCATATTATTTGTGCATTTCATTGTGATTTACTGAGCATGATATATGATTGAATGCTTTGTTCTAATGGTTGAAAAATACATGATATGATTTATGTGATAGCATTTTTTTATTAAGTGTTATGTGAACTAGAATTGTGTACATATATATATATGCTTGGTTGTGTGGGTGGCTCATTACTGATAGCTATAAACGTATTAGCTACTAAGCTTCCTAGCTCACCCCATCATTTTCCACTTCTCAGGTGTAAGAATCAGCAGATTAATAGTGAATCTTGCAAAAACTTCAGCAAATCTCCAAGAATTTCCATCTTTTGTAACTAAGTTAGTTTAGATCATTTTTGGTAGTTTTAGAAGCATATCAAGCATGAGCATCAATGTTGTATTTTTGTATTATGCTACTTATGCGACTTTTATTTATAATTGGAGCAATGTACATACTCTGTTTTATTTAAGAAAAGAATGACAGTAAGAGTTGAAGAATTTCTTCTATTCTTGTTCAAATTCCTTTTTGGTTAAAATTGCTATTTTTCGGTTGGGAATGAAATTGATAGATGTTGAAGTGTTATGAATAGATTTTTCTGAAGCAATTGCTTTTAATGGGAGTTTTGTATGTATGGTTTATGTTGTTGGAGTCAGGTTTTTTTATAAAGGTAGTAGTTTTTACAGTTTGTAGAAAGGAAAAAGGGGATGAAAATGTGTTCCAAAACTTCAATGAATAAACTATATTGATCTAGGTAGAATTTGACAAAATTGTCTTCATAAAAGTTGTAAATCTTTCTCTTAGCTTTCTAACGACATAAAATTTATAATTTTTAGATTTCGACATTAAAAGCTATAAAGATTATAAGTAGGGGTGCACAAGCTGCATTATTCATCGATTTACACGATCATGCAAATCCCATTTTATTTAGAAACTCGCAGTTCACGGTCGTGACTCCATGTTTGTCACGTCTATAAAAAATTTTCTTTTATTTATTTTTATTTATTTGTTTATTTATTTGTTTTTACTCCCACCAAGAATTTAATTCTTTTTATCTTGATACTAGTTTTATATATATAGATTTTTATTTTAAAAAAGTTCCCAAATTTTGGTGCCTTATCGCCACAAAATAGGAACCGAGACCTGGGGCCAACAGATTTTCCCTTGATTAGTTAAACATTTGTAACCTTGAAGCATTGAGCTATACCCAAGAAAGACACATTTTATGGTGTAAAACCCGAATTTATGATAAGAGTAATATCTGAGATAAGAAAAACAACTACATACAAAGGCTTTGAGGTAAGGATAATTTGGGTTTTGTTATACAACTTTTCAAATGGTGATAGATTGTTTAATCTTGGAGATGGGAGGTTATTGATAAGACGGGTGGCTGTAGAGAAAGCTTCTAACCAATAGGTAAGTGGCATGTGAGCATGGGATAAAAGAGTTAGTCCCACTTCAATAATATGTCGGTGTTTCCCAGGTTTGTTGGTGAGTGTAAGGACAACTAAAGCATGGTTGTATTCTATGTTTTGTAAGGTAAGGTAAGAGAGCTTTATATTCACCTCCCATGTCAGTGTGTAGAGCTTTGATTTTTTGTTCAATTGAAGTTCAACATTGGTCTTGAATTTAACAAAGACTGATAGAGTATCAAATTTTAGTTTTAAGGGATAAAGCCAAGTGAATCTTGTGTAGGCATTAACAAAAGTAAGGTAGTATTTATGTCCTTCAGTTGAGAGGTACGGAGAGGGTCCCCAAATATCAGAGTATATGATTTCTAAAGGGTTTTAAGTAGTTATGTCATGAGTTTGAAAAGGTAGTTGATGCAATTTTCCTTCCTTATAGGCATCACAATGAGACAAATTTTAGAGATTAATATTGAACTTCATTGAACTCAGAATTTGTTTTAAGGTAATGTTGGAAAGGTGTCCTAATTTGGCATGCCAAATATTGACATTTTCTGTGCTATGTTTGCTTCACAACGACTGCTTTTTAAAGAATAAACTTTATGTTGGGAAAAACTAGACTCAGAATATGTTCACATGACTGGCCTGATTTTGTTAGGTGGTTTAGTGACTTTGAGGTTGTAGAGGCCATCCCGAAGCACTCTTTTGAGCAGAATCTTTCTTGTTGCTTTGTCCTTAAACAAACAACTTTCATTAATAAACTCAACAGAAATTTTATTGTCTTTGGAAAGTTTAGAAATGCTCAGGAGATTTTTGGTTATATTTGGAATATGCAAAGTTTGTTTTAATGCAAGAGGTGTGTGTATATGATCTAGGAAATGTATGTAAGATGAGCCAATATTTGCAATAGGAAGAGAGTTACCATTACCAACAATGAGTTGATCCTTTACGCCATACTCTGAACTTATTGACATATTATTAAGGTCTACTGTGACATGATTTATAGCTCCACTGTTTATAAACTATGTATTGTTATTGACTGCTTTTGATGAGGGATATCCATGCTGATTTTGAGCCAAATAAGATTAAGGAAAGTTTTGTGCATTGTTCTGTGTCTGTTAAGTGAATGTGTTCTATCTCTATGGTTGAGTGGTGTTACCTTGCTAAGAGACATCAAACTTTGTGGAATTTTAGTGCTTCATGGCCGGGTTTGAGGCAAAGTTGACAAAAAATTATGTTTCCATTCCATCTGCCTCCTCTCCCACGATTTTCTCTTCCTCTAAATCCACTTCTTCCTCATTGATTGTTTTGACTGAAAGTTGCAAAGTTGGCAGTTGATAGTGAGATTTCTTCATGATTGATTGTGTTCAACTGCTCTATTCTTGTTTCATGCATCATAAGAGAGTATTGCACTTCTTTTAGGGTTGAAGTTTTCATAAAGTGTGTTAGATAAACCACAACAGGATCATATTTGTGACCAAGGCCATTTAGGACACTTAGTATTTGTTCATACTAAATGATTGCACGTCCTGCTACTTGAAGTGAGTCACCTATGGTTTTAACTTTCTGCGTATAATATGATATGATGTGTGAACCTTTTTTCATTGTTGAGAGTTGATGCTTTATTTAAAGAACTCTAACCATGGATGTTTTAGCACAAAGATTCTCCAAAATTTGCCAAACTTGGTAGGATGAATTGGAATGATTTACGTGCACTATTACTTCTTCTCTAATAGTTGAAAATAACCAACATAACAGTAGTTGATTTGTTCTTCTCCATGCTTTGTATTTTGAATTTTCGATGACTTGGTTTGTGTCTGCAGTGATGAACTGAGTAGGAGATGTTGTGTTGATAAAGTTCTCAAGGTCAAGAGCTCTTATGGATGCAAGTATTTGAGCTCTCCAATTTACAAAGTTCTATCTGTCGAGCTTAATGGGAAGATTGAAGTTTAGGGTCTTTACTAGGGCTGAAAAATTAAGAGAGGATTATGGTGTTCCATTTAGAGTGGAGGATGATGATCCAGAGTTTTCTTCCATTTTTGACGTTGGTTAAGTGGTACTCTAAAATCATGTAAGAAATGTATGCGTAGAAAATACGTATATCTTGTTATTCACTCATATGTACATTTATACAATTGATAGTTCAATATTGACCATACATGTGTTAGTAGGTACAGAATAAAATGGAGGGTTGAGATGAATTCTATTACAACAAAAGTATACATTCCATTGTACATTCTAGATAGCATTTGTAAATATCTATTGTAGTCTTATGTGAAGTTCCGATTGTGTCCCTCTTACTTTTACTTCTTTCTTGTTCTTCTTCGTCAACAGTCTTCACAATTATACTTCATGACCGTTAATTTATAGGAAAAAATTAAAAAAGAAAACTTATTTGTGAAACAAAATTAAAAAAAGAGAAAAATTATTAAAGGTGTCATGTTTTTTTATAATTGTACGTTCTAACTATTAATTGATAAAAAATTAAAAATTTTATTTGTGAGTTACCTTTTCACCAATACTTCACCAAAAAGGAAAAAATAATTGAAAATATCATTTTCTTCACAAAAAAAATGTTTCTTTTCTTTCAAACCTTTTCAAATCTTATTGAATTTGTTCTTTTCGAGATTTAAAAAAAAAGAGTGGAGATAATTCCCTTCGATTCTATTTTTCTTTTTAATAGAGTTGATTTCCTCCGCAGTCATTCCTTCCAAAATAACCCAGGGTAGTTCGGGCAGCTCATAGGTTTTTTTGAACCATGAAATTAGCATATAACAATAAAAAGTAATGGATAAAAAAGTCTTTTTAAATTTTAAACTCCTTTGATTAGTGGTTAAAGAGAATAATAAGTTTATTTTTAAAATAGAGGGAGACATAACGTACCAAGAGATAAAATATAGAAAGTTTAAATGTATTTTTGCCAAATTTTAATATTTCAAATTTATCGAATAAAAATCTTCATAGTTTCCCAAATTTTCCCAAACTGCTTTCCGTTTAATATTCTAAGCTAAAAGTGTGGATAGAATATACATGTAACGAATTTTCTCCGTATGAACATTGGCATCACATACAAGCAATTGAGAATTGATAAACTCTAGAGGATATGTGTCAAATATATTAATATATTAATCATATTTATCTATCATTATTTATATTAATAATATAATAGTATGTAATACGTCATATTACATATAACAATTTTTTAAAAAATATAATTATATGCTATAAATATTTAACAATTTTTTAATATTTCAACGAGTATCCAAACAAACTGAGCATTAATATATGTACATATATATACATAATATCGATACAATATGAGTCAATGACCTCCTTGGTAGTGAAATTTTTTAAAAGTTCCTGATTCTCCCTCTCTCTCTCGGCGTTAAGATATAGTTCGACATGATTAAAACAGTAGCATCATCAAGAGTCAAGACTCAAGACTAAACACTTCTATCCTTATATCTAAAGAGTCAAATCAAAATAACTGGCTACTTTAATGCAATTCCAGCAGGAATATTTTTATTTTTTATTTGGACCCATGCTAATATTATTAAAAAGGGCTTCTATTTATATTAAATTCGCCAATTTACTTTGCTATAAATTATTTCACTATCATCGGTCCCACAACTTAACCACTCTTATAGTATATCCATAGTACGGATGAAAATTTTTACATTAGACATAAGTTGCGTTTCATACATAGGAATCTGAAGTTGGATAGTCCAAATTTTCTGTCCAGCACTTCTGAGTAATGCTTTAACGCTTGTGAGTACTTCTGTTCATATAAAGTAGGCCTGTTAAGTTGTTTTACCATCACATGTAGATATCTTCTTGTTATAAATAGGGCTCTAGATGAGTATAGTGTGTGAATAGATTAAAATCTCTATGAGATAGAAAAACAACTTGGTGTGAAAGAGAAGTTGGACAAGGCTCGAAACTATGTTAAATGTTGTCACTAAGAAGCCGATTGGCTTGCTTCCACGGAACATATCAATCACCAACCTGTGCTCTCATTGCCTTCCACAAGTCACCCTTAAAGGTTATGTACACAACAGAATATAGGTCCAAAGCATCTCTTTTCCTTGTCTACTCCTGCAAATATTCTTTCCTTTATAATTAAGCTGTCAGCTAGTTAGCTTCCAAGAACACATCCATGGGCAACTGTCTCTCTTCAACTTTAACTCCAGCTGATGATGTCTCCAAGAGAAGTAGAGCTCTTCCCATTGAAACCCTCTTCAAACTTCCCTCTCCATTGCCATCCTGGCCTCCAGGTATTAAATTCCATTGTTAAGCTTGCACATATCTATCTTCTCAACAATTATTAGTCAGCTTGTGCTTTTGATTGGTATATAGGTGAAGGTTTTGCGGGTGGAACCATTGATCTTGGTGGATTGCAAGTGAAACAAATATCTACTTTCACTAGTGTTTGGGCCACTCATGAAGGAGGACCTGACAACCTCGGAGCTTCCTTCTTCGACCCTTCCCAAATTCCGACAGGATTTTTCATGCTTGGTTGCTACAGCCAACCTAACAACACATCACTCCACGGTTGGGTTCTTGTAGCCAAGGACAGGGCAGGTTCAGGTACATTACAGAAGCCAATAGATTACAGTCTTGTATGGAGTAGCGAGTCCTTGAAAATCGAACAAGATGGTATTGGTTATATCTGGGCTCCCACGCCTCCAGATGGTTACAAAGCTGTCGGACATGTTGTGACCGTATCTCCTCAGAAGCCTTCGCCGGAGAAGGTACGCTGTGTCCGGTCAGACCTCACCGAGCAATGCGAGACAGAGTCTTGGATTTGGGGACCAGGCAACGAGAGCGATCCCAATGGTTTCAATATCTTCAGTTTAACACCCACAAGCAGAGGAATGAACGCTATGGGTGTTCCTGTAGGCACATTTTTGGCTCAAAAACCAGGAGAAGCCATTGATGCTGCTTCAATGACAATGTGGTGTTTGAAGAATAAAGAATCAAACATTTCATGTATGCCAAACCCAAACCAAATCCGGGCCTTGTTTCAGGTGTATTCTCCTTGGGTTTATCTCCATCCTGATGAACAATACCTACCATCGTCAGTGAGTTGGTATTTTGTCAACGGGGCATTGCTCTACAAGAAAGGAGAAGAGTCAAAGCCTGTCCCTATCGAAGCAAGTGGCGGGAACCTCCCTCAAGGTGGTTCCAACGACGGTGCCTACTGGATTGACCTTCCTGTCGATGAAGAGTCTAAAGAAAGAGTAAAAAAGGGTGATCTAAACGCCTCAGAGGTGTATTTACATGTAAAGCCAATGCTTGGTATGACATTCACTGATGTTGCTGTATGGATATTCTATCCTTTTAATGGACCTTCCAAAGCCAAGGTTTCTTTCATCAATATTCCTTTAGGGAGAATCGGAGAACACGTCGGAGATTGGGAGCATTTGACGTTAAGGGTCAGCAACTTTACCGGCGAGCTATGGAGTGTATATTTCTCACAACACAGTGGAGGAGAATGGGTTGACGTTCAGGAACTTGAGTTTCAGAATGGAAACAAACCAGTATCCTACTCATCATTACACGGTCATGCAATGTATTCAAAGCCAGGGCTTGTACTGCAAGGTAGTGAAGATGCAGGAATAAGGAATGACACGGCAAAAAGTAAGTTTGTTGTAGACACAGGAGCTATATACTCTGTTGTCGCAGCCGAGCACTTGGGGACGGTCATTTCAGAACCACCATGGCTAAACTATTACAGGAAATGGGGTCCAAAAATTACCTACGATGTAGCAAATGAGCTTAAGGATGTGGAGAAAATATTGCCTGAAAAGCTGAAATCTGCCTTGGAAAACATGGTGAAGAGTCTTCCAAGTGAGGTTTTCGGAGAAGATGGGCCTACTGGTCCCAAGTTGAAGGGAAGCTGGAATGGTGACGAAGTAATCTGAAGACAAAACTTATCTGTGACAGACACAGTTACAAGTAAGAATTGGTAATTGATACAAGGTTTCTGCGAAAAATAGTATAATTGCTGTATACTCTGATTACGTTTGTTTAAATTTGACTTCTTTAGCCAGAATGAATTGATCGGGATTTCAATGAAATGGTACAGATTTTTATGTTTCCAAGTTCATATTCTTTTTACGCTACTTCGTTATTTTCTTCTCTTATTGTTGTACCGGAAAGGAGGATACTTCCTGATTCTGCGTCGAGAAAAGAGACAAATATCAGTGTTCTTTCCACACCGGTGACTGGACCATGGTGAAGTAATCATCACAGGTTTTAGATAGTCCGTCACATCCAATTGTCAATATTTCACGTGGTGTTAATTTTTTGTGTTTGGATATTCCTAGATACGGGGTATCTTACGCCCTTGCCCTTTGGTGTATAATAACAAAAGACTAATAAAGATAAACTATGGGTAAATGACCTACCGATTTAATTCCTTCCGTTAATACTTCAATTGATTTTTAATTATTTAAAAATATTTTATGGAATTTATATAAATAGTTATATGACTGATTCTTGTATATGTGGTGGTATTTATATGGCTCATAATATCATATTACAATTCAACATGATCCATATGATAAAATAAATTTATTTTTAGATCATTTTTTCTTTATATGAGAGTGATAAATTAAAATTAAACTGGGTTATGATAAGGTCAAAACATATAATAATATCGTATATGTAACAATAAAATTATAATTTCTGTTAAAATAATTTAGTAGAATCTTATCTTAAGTAATTTTAAGTTTCACTAATTTAACATCCTGATATGGTGGAACGGTAACATAAAAATTCAGTATCCACACCAACTTAATGCTAGAAATAGATTTACCCATTATAGAATTATAAAATAGATGGGAAATTTTTCCAACCATTCATCCAATAAAATTTGGTATTAGGATGCACTCTCTGAGCCCACAACATGTGACCATTTAATGTTTATGTCTTCCTAGATAAAAACAACATTGCTAATCCTTATCTATATTACTTAAATCTGTAAACACCGAATTATTAAATTGAAATTGAAGTATTAAAAATATATTGTTCTGAATATTACATATTCCCATAATTCTTTGTAATCTTCATTTTCTATTTAATGATATACATGATTTTTGCCGGAAGTTAAAAATTACCTTAAGTAACATGCAACCTTATCTTTTTCAGGTAGATTGCTTGTGATAGACTAACATGAAAGGATATATTGTCTGTTTAGTCGCGGAAGACGTTAAGGCGTTCGAGATCAGATATGATGAAGTTGTTTAATCGTCCTCAATTATATCAATTTATTAATTACCTTTTAATTATTATTCTTTCTGTCTTCAGACATGTCTTTCAGCTATTTCAAATACAAACAACTTATATAAAATGCAATTAATGACACTTATAAAAGAGAAGACGAATTAGAAGATCTACTTCTTATATCTTATGCACAAAATAAGCGAGCACAGAAAAGTAGAGATGCCAGACAATATAGAAAGCTTATGAATCTGCAACTCAGATTAGTCATACAAAGCAGCTCCTAAAAGCAACAAAGAAAGCAAGAAAATGTTATTGTAAAATGATTCAAAAACTAATAGATTAGTTTTATTTCTTTTCTGTTTCTTCAATAAGATATTTCTATTCATTATGCATTATTTTGAGTTAAAACAACATTTAAAAACCCAAATTACAACCGATAGCCAAGCAGCAGAAAATCATAAAAAATGGAGTAATAAAATAAAAATGAAATTATATCAAGCAATTGCAACCAATCAAACAGATAAAATAATTCGCTATGAACATAATCTTAAGATAATCAACCATGTTAAACATAATAATTAGCAAAATCTAAAACACAACTTAAAAGAGATTTCTAGATTAATCTGTTAAAATGGAAGACCATTTTATTGCACAAATAGGTGAAAGTATTTATATGATAGAATTTGAAGGACCTAGAAATAAAATATTAGCATTAAAAAGATCTTTAGATAACTATATAGAACATCTAAATATCGATCTGTTAGCACCCTATAATAGATCTCATATAATAGAATGCGAAAGAAAAATTGAACTCTTAATTCACATAATTGAAAAATTAAATGACTTCATTCGTAGAGAAAAAAATGTTTAATTTCAGTTCCTTTCTTCATATCTGTTTATATATTCTTTTACCAATCATTTCAGTTTTTCAATATCTTATTGTTTTAGTAAAGTTCTATTTGCTCAGTTGTATTCATTGTTTATCCTCTGTCGAATTAATTGATTATTTTTATGCTTGTTATACTTATGGTTTCCGTTTTATTATGTTTCAATATATTCTAGATAAGATATTTACATCTTACTAGCATGTCTATTAACTCTTATCATATTTATTATTGCGCTATCTGTCAAACCTCTAATTGTTGCGTCTGTCAACAATTAGAAAAACAGATAGAAGATTTAAGTTATATGAAAATTTTACATTTTAGAAAAATTTACGAACTAGAAAGACAATATAATTATCTATGGACTATTATCACTAATCTTAGTACTTTACAACCAATAATAGAAGAATTAAACTTAGAAAGACAGTTTCATCAACTTTATGCAAGAGATTTAGCTAATTATGAAAAAATACTTTTCTATCATCAAGAAAATCCTTGGCATATATGACTGATACAAATTCAAATATTCTTGATGTAGACAATTTAGAATTACATGAAGCAGATGGAATATTTCATGTAGATTCTTTATTATCTAATGATAAAATTCAACAAATAGCAAAAACTCAACTAAATTTAAAAGAAGGACAAGATATTCATAAAACATCTATTTTCAATAGAATAATTAATTGGAAAAATATTATTTATTTTGAAAAAATTATTCATGAAACACCTATCAATATAGAACAATGTAATGGTCATATCTGTATAAATTTAATTAATTAAGAACAAATTTTAAAACATTTACAAAAACTCTCTCCAGAAAAAAGAACTAAAATTGGGTATATTCATCTTTCAACTATTCAAATACTCATAAAATCCACTTTCCAAGAAGGAATTGATTCTCCAATAAGAATGGCCATTTTAGATGAACGAATGACAAATTTAAATAATCAAATTATTGGAATAATGAATGGTAATTT
>JANZXP010000196.1:43607497-43625342 GCA_027576715.1 Erythroxylum flavicans | reverse complement strand
GTGAGCTGGGTTTCTATTGAGTTTCTTGTGTAATCCAAGGTTGTCTATGAGGGTTAATTTTAAAAAAATTTTAAATTCATTCCGCTACGCTTAGATTCGATCTTGTGCTAATTTTCCAACAAATATATATATATATATATATAGATTATGTATATTTTTTTTACGTTTTTTTAAGATTAACATTATGTAGTAAATATAGGGATTGTCGTTTATTAAAATTATAGAGAATTAACTATGTGCAAGATATGGATTAGATACGGTAAATTAGAGGCTCAATTATGAGTGAATCAACAGATGTTACTTCTTAGTCACAAGGGTTGCAATTCATTTTCTATTAAACAGCAAAGAGCTCACGAGCTCTCGCAAAATCCCACCGTCCCTCGCTACAACAAAGCAGAACTTTTGGCGAACAATTGTAGATTAGTCGCCAAACTTCCAAGTTTTTCTGATGTTTTGCATAATTGTCGCTAAATAAATCTACTTTGAGACAAATGTCTCGAATCGTTGCAAAATGATTAACATTTGGTTAATTCATTGCTAGTTCTAAAACCTTTTGCGACGATTCACCTTAATCATCGATAAAAGTTCTACCTTTGGTGACGAATTGAAGTTAATATTAAAAATTTTATATATTTATGTATATAATCAGATTAAAGAATAGAAGAGAGTAAAACATATAATTCAAATATAATTCAAAACAATTAATGAGTCCAAATTAATATCTAGGTTTTTGGGAATTTATATAAATTTAATCTAGTTAACGAGTCCAATTAATGAACTTGTCAATTAACTGGTATTTTTTTTTCTTTATGGATAATAAATCTACGAGTTACTCTATTTTCAAAGGAGTTAAATGGTAGAAGTGATTGCAGCAGTGTATAGAATTATGTCTATTTCCATTTTACATAGAATACAAATAGTCAGGCCATTGGCTTTTAGTTATCAGTCCGTTGTTAATGGAAAGCCAAAAAAGCCAGAGACAAAAAGAGGAGAGCGAAACTAAAAGTTCGGTGAGTATAAAATAAAAGTTCAATCCGAGCCTGAGGTTCGGAGGAATTTGAATTCAAGTAAATTGACGGCGTTAGATTTCACAAGATCGAGGAGTGACGGAGTGTTGCTTTTAAAGGGAGAGAGTTGAGGGGCGGTGAGTGCGATGCACGCTCCTAAAAAGTTGCATCACATGGAAAAGTACTTACTGCTTTTTGATCGTCTGATGCACTAAATTCCTCAGTGGGCTTCTTTCTTAAATAATGCACGAAGTGTCGCGATACTCATCTTCAACAACAATGGCTCCTTACTCTTCTTCTTCTTTGGCCTCCCACTCTCACCCATGGAGGCACGACGTCTTCTTAAACTTCAGGGGTGAAGACACTCGTCGCAGTTTCATCTGCCATCTTTATGATGCTTTGGAACGAAAGGGTCTCCAGATCTTCATTGACGAGGATGAACTCCCAAGAGGAGAAGAAATTGCTCCGTCCCTTCTGCAGGCAATCCAAGATTCGAATGCTGCTGTCGTCGTTTTCTCAAAAGACTATGCATCTTCCACTTGGTGTCTCGATGAGCTTGCAAACATCGTTGAATGTCATCGAACTCGTGGACAGATTGTCATACCTGTCTTTTACGACATAAATCCATCCCATATAAGGAACCAGTCCCACGATGTTGCCAAAGCTTTTGAAAGACATGAGAAAAATCCCAAGAACGCGCAGAAGATACAAAAATGGAGGGATGCGTTGACCATGACTGCCAATCTATCTGGGTTGGATTCTAAGACTTCAGGTAAAGTTTTTGACCTGCTTCGTTTTATATCTGTTTCAAACTTTTATGGTCAATCCTAGATGATTAATTTTATGGCAATTATGTTCTTCGACTTTGTGGCGATTATGTTCATCAATGTAGTTGTACCCATACTTACTTGAGTGTTTAGGAATTTAGGTATGTAGTTAATTGTTGTTCTAAGTTTTAGGTAACGGAAGGTAAAATCATAGTGTTTCAAATTTGACAGGAAAGATCGCATCCTTATTAGTGAAATTGTTGAAGAAATTTCGAAAAAACTGATGAAATCAACCGTATTTAATGGTGATCAGCAGTTGTTTGGGGTAGATTCACACTTTCAGCAATTCAAGCAAGCATTATCTATTAAGGGATAGGACGTCTGCATTATAGGAATTTGGGGGATGGGCGGTATTGGAAAAACTACTATAGCTGAATTCATATTTAAGAGGCTGTCATCTGAATTCGAAGGTTGTTGTTTTCTGAAAAATGTGAGAGAAGGATCAAAAGTGAGGGATCTAAAGAAGGAACTCATTTCACAGCTACTAGGTGAAAAAGAACCAAACGTATATGCATTTCCTGAAACAAGACTTGGTCGTAGAAGGGCACTCATCTTTCTTGATGATGTGGATGACTCGCAACAATTAGATTCATTGATTGGAGATCCGTGTTGATTTGGTTCACAAAGTGTAATTATCATCACTGGTAGAGATAAGTAGGTGCTTGGAAGAAGGGCTGGGTTTTTATATAAAGTTGAACCATTAAAAGATGAAGAAGCCCTTCAACTTTTCAGTTGGAGTGCGTTTAAGCAAAACAATCCCAAAAATGATTACGAGTCCTTGTCTAGCTCAATTGTTGAATACGCACAAGGCAATCCTTTAGCTTTGAAGGTTTTAGGCTCCTCCCTAAGTGGGAAAACGACAAAAGAGTGGAAAAGTGGATTGGAAAAGTGGTCAATGGTTCCAAACAAGAAAATTCAAGATGTGTTACAAATTGGCTTCGATGGCTTAGATAGGATGGAGAAAGATATCTTTCTTCATATTGCATGTTTCTTCAAAGGTGGAAACAAAGATGTTGTAATGCCAGTGTTCAAAAGCATCTATAAGGTTGATGTAGATATTGTAGTAAGTAATCTGGTCAACAAGTGTTTTGTGACCATTTCCCAGGACAGGTTAGAAATGCATGACTTAATGCAAGAAATGGGAAAGGAAATCGTACGGCAAGAATCTAAACATCCAAATAAACGTAGCAGGCTATGGGATCCAGAAGATGTCTTTCAAGTATTTGCAGAGGACGAGGTAAAATTAGTCACTTGCTTTTTATTTGAGATTTTTAAGAAAATTCAAATAAGGATATTTTAAACATCCTTTCTATTATTATACTATAATTTTAAGAATCTTTTGTATTTTCTTTTTTATTAAAAAAAATATTTGATTGTTGTTTGTTAGGAGGCGGAAGCGGTGGAAAGCATAATATTGGACGTGTCTAGGATAAGCAAGAAAGATTTAAATCCAAAAGTGTTTATGAAAACACCTAATCTTAAACTTCTCAAATTTTATGTGCGTTACAGACAAGATTGCTCTGAAGGACAAAATAATCTACACCTTCCACAAGGTCTTGATTATCTTCCAAATAAGCTAACATATTTTCATTGGGACGGATATCCATTGGAATATTTTCCACACAATTTTCGACCAATCCATCTGGTTGTGCTTGAATTACCCAATGGCAAGATAAAACAATTCCAAGAAGAAGTCAGGGTACTTAATCTTATGCCTTGCATTTAAATATAATTAATTTTCTTACAAGTTTGAAAGCAGCAATATATGAGAATTAATTCTTCTTTTTACTAACTGCAGGATTTTGGCACAGTTCTTCGTCATTTTTGCAGATTGATTAAAATTCCGTCTTACATATATGGATGGCAATTGGGTAAGGTTACGTCACTAAGTTTGGTAGATTGCAAAAACATAAGTCATCTTCCGAGTAGTGGAGTTGGACTTCTAGAAGCTGTTGAAAAACTTATTCTCAAGGGTTGCAAGAATTTGAATACATTCCCAGAAGTTTCAAGCAACATAAAGCATATGACTTTAGGTGAGACAGCTATAAAACAGATACCTTCATCATCAATTGAACACCTTGCCAAATTGGAAGATTTAATCATGTACGGTTGTGATAAGCTCGAAAGCCTTCCAAGCAACTTTTTTGAGGCATTAACATCTCTTAGAATTCTTGCTTTAGCAAGGTGTCGGAGCCTAAAGAAGCTTCCTGAATTCTCAGAGAAAAATAGTTTACAGGAACTTTGTTTAGCTGGAATAGAGATACCATCATCTATTGGCAATCTAAAAGGGCTGACGCATTTAGTCATTCATGGTTGCCCCAAACTTACTTTTGTGCCTAAAAGTGTGGTTAATTTAGCGAGTCTTGAACATGTACATCTGGGCGGTCCCACATCTAACTCAGTAGAAACGCATCATCATCCCGTTGTAGACCCCCGTTTGTTGTTGTTAGAAGGCACCTCTTCTTTACGAACTCTATCCCTTTCAAACTTTAATTTAAGGAAATTACCTGAGAACTTGAGCTTTTTATCTCCCGTAACTTTTTTAAATTTAAGAGGAAATAATTTTGAGAGAATCCCTCCAACTATCAAACAACTTTCAAACTTGACAATGATTGTTATAAGTTGCTGCCGAAGGCTTATATCCTTGCCAGAATTTCCATCAAGTCTCACTTGGTTAGAAGCTCATAATTGCCCATCACTAGAGCAAATACGGACCCTTAAACAGTTAGTCCTTGGGTCAGAAAGCACTTCAAGGACATTTTGTTTAAGGACATTTTGTTTATGGAACTGCCTAAAGTTGGATGAAGATGAATGCCAGGAAGTTGCAGATCTACGGTTGGGATTTCGCAAAACATGGGTATGTAACTATCTTTTATTCTCTTCTTTATTGTGTGTTGGTGTAATCACTGATTTGAATCAGAAATTTTTGTTCTTGTTGTTTAGGTTCAATATCGTATGTATTATCCTGGAAGTAGAATACCAAAGTGGGTCGAGTATCAAAATATGGGTGATTCAGTGGAAGTTCCCATTGTTTCTCATTGGCTTAATCAGCATAGGTTGGGGGTTGCCTTATGTGTGTGCGTTAAGTCTATGACCAAAGGTTTAGGACCTTTACGTGATGAGCGTCTCCGTGCTCGATGTGATTGCTATTTTGGAGACAATTACCATACTGTCCTCGAAAATATAACGAGTTACGGTTGTGACCATGGCGTTGAAGACGCACTTAAGGAGCACGTGTTAGTCGTCTTTCGTGATATTATATTTTCGGGTTATTCGTTAAGGGATGTAGCTTTGTTCAAGTTCAGTTTAGAGAACACGGCTAGAAGTATAGAAATCCTGAAGTGCGGGGTCACTCCAATCTATTCAGAAAACGAGTTTCCTACTCCAATGTCCACGGTGAAGATAGAAGAAGTAGAAGAAGCCGTTGTTGCCGACTCCAAAGTCAGAAAAAGAAAGAAAAAAGCAGCGTGTGGACAACTGTCCACATGCAACAAGAAGGAAAAAAAATGAAGGCAGGCCAGTTGTGGACGTACGCGTATAGAAGATGGAAAAAAAATGAAGGCCAGCTGTGGACAGCCACTCATCTGTCTAAAGTTACTATGTCTTACTCCATCTCGGCACAAAAACGTCTGTCGTTCTACTTACAAAAATTCACATACTCTGATAGTCTTCCAATTTTCACTGTGACTCGACATCCTCATCGTCTTCATCTTCATTCTCGCTAGTGCCTTAAAATTGTCATATGTTCTCAATCTGTTTGCCGCCGCTCTCTTCCTCACCGCTCTCTGTTCAGATTGGACTGTTTTGGGGCATTCTATTGTGATATGTTGAGCCAATATGCTATGCGTTGTAGTTATGACATCCAATTGTCATGCAAGGCTATTGTCCATCCAGATCTGCTGTTGCAAAATTTAGAGCATGGGCAGTTTATGCTGATTTCATGAAGCAATGGAATATTGGAGTTTATTTCTCGTTAAGGTTGGTTTGGCAACTCTTTCTACAAATATGTTTGATATGAATTTTGCTCATGGTATTTGATAAGAGTATATGGTTCTTGAATGTGCACAGGTTTCAGGAAGTGGCAAGGGCTCTGGATTCAGTACTCTTAGCTACCACTCTCGTACATGTTCAGAATGGAGAATCCAATGGCTTAACTTTGAAACAGAGTACCACTCTCTTGGAGAGCCCCTGCTATTTCTTGTTGGAGAGAAGATGTTCTTATTGTCTCTTCCTCTGACAAGTTCCTTCGCTTTTGCTTACAGCTGCTTTCAAGATCTTATGTTTTATAGGAAATTTGATGTATTTGATTGACAATGGCCATGAAAGACATAAGCTCCACGGTGCTAAATTCCTATTTATTGCCTTATAGATAGTCGAGCTAGTTATCATCTGGATTGGTTGCTAGGAGGATGGGTAATGTTGGCTCCATATCTGGTCCTGAATGGGCAACTTCTACTGCTGCTGATGATTTTGTTTTTGCGTGTATTATTCCGTGATTCTACCATATCTTTTACTTAAGAGAGAGTAGCATTTATGTGTTTGCATGTTTATTATCCTATAGTGCCCATCTTTGTCTGTCTACATTTGGCATTCGGTGGCATGCTTCGTCCATCTAAATTCTATTTTCTGTTCTACATTCTTGTACACAGATTTGCAAACTGTATTTGCAGTGTACCAGATTGTATCAGCACCACTTGTGAATGCCTAATTAGCACTGTTTTTTTTTTTTGCAGATTATTCATGACATTAATTTTCTCTCTAAGGAGGTTTGTGGGAACTATATTGAACATGTAATTAAGCTTCTATCTTCATGTTCTGCTGATATTCTTGATGTAGTAATGCGAAGCATATTGCAAGGTTGAAAATCATTGAATGTTTTGGCACCTCTAGCTGCTAAAGCGATCACAGATGCATTGGTTGATAAGGCTGCCGAGGTAAAACTTTATCATGAAAGGTTGCTCACTTAATCTGATAGGAATGCTTGAGCTTGAAAGCCCATTAGATAGTTTAATTCATGTACAAAATTTGAAAGCCTGCAATAGCGATTAAATTAGGTCAAAATGTGGAAATTCATATTTTTTTACTGATAAAAGCACCCAAATTTTGTTGAAGAACTGCTTCAAGATCTTGAAATCTTGTTCATACTGAATGCTTTAGAATATAATTATGTTCGTATAGAATGGGGCTCATATTGAGAATATAACTTTGTCTTTTATATTTATTTAAATGTTGGAAAGCTAACATTCTGTATTGTATTATTTGTATCTTACGCATACAAATCAACCTGAATGTTTTTTTCCCTTTTTTTATTTAATACGCTCCTCTTCTGCTGAACAAATTGTTTTTTTTATTTTACCATATATTACATATTTAGTCAGTTGATCAGGTGTTTGTCAGTGTGTGAATTAAAATTCTGCTTCTTTTTTCCCCTGCACCAATGATTCATCTTCATCTTCTTAACCTTCATGCTTTACATGTTCATGGCACGTCAGAGATTTGGATAATTATAGCCTTACCTTAGATTTCATGAGAACATCTGTATTTGTTTTGTTAATATTATATTATTAGTTAGAAGTTCAAATAATTTAGACATTGGAATCTTACGAAGAACCCTTCAAACTTAGCCGTTGGAATCAAAGTAGTGATACTGCTTTCTAATTGAAATAAGTAACGAACATGGAACCGGAAGGCTATACTTGTTAGGTTCCAAATACTGTCTCTCTTAGTAGTCACCACTCGATCCAAAACCAATACAAAATTACCATCTTGACATTTTAATTGGAAGCTTTTTAGATACCCCTTTTTAAGGAGAAATTCAAAAAGATGATTCATGTACAAGATCTGAAAGCCTAAAATAACGATTAAATGTACAAGAAAGATACATCAAATGAATAAGTAGAAGAACAAAAAGCTTTTCTATTTCGGTTTTTTTCAGCTTTCTTGGGCGTTACTAATGAATGTTATAATGAGGTTGTGAGGTACTGTAAATAAAATACTTAATAGCCTACTTAACAATCATATCAAAATATTACACAATTATCTTTATGACGTAGGGTCTATCGGAATCATATCAAAATCCTTAAAATGACTGTTAGAGACGGAAACATTCGGCTAATTAGTAACTTGCTTCATTTAGTCACATAATTACCAATTAAAGTATCAGCTAGTGTTATAGAAAGTCTCCTCTAGATAACTTTTCAAACAGACCAGTTAAAAGTTTTTTGGTCGGTTGACAATGCAACCAAAGAACAACGTCCAGATTGGAATATAAATTCAAAATTATAAATTGAATTTTTAAAAGATCAAGAATTTCATTTTAATTAGGAAAAGAATTATACATTGTGCCATATGTTCAAACATGGCTCCTCGTTCTCATTCAAATATATGATCAATACTTGTATCAAGCACTAATGAAGTTCTAATGCAAGAAGGTTATCTACTCTTAAGGTTAGACTTTTTGAGCCAGAGCCAAACAACAGTACATCGTAATACACTCTCTGAAGTTACAATTTACCACTCAAAAAGAGAAATATGTGGCCCCTTGTGCTCAAAATCATCAAAATGATTCTGTAACATACTTGTGCCTTTCAATTAGCTGGCTTTTGCTCGATCACTCTGCCATCTTCTAGAGGCTCTAAGTATGCACAAAGCTCTAAATATTAACTACGGGGAAACGAACTGGCAAACTCCAAGCAACATATAACCAATAAATCCCAATTTATTTAACCCATGCTAATAAACCCAAGTACCTACCTTATGGAAAATGCAAAAAAAGAAAAAGTAGATAAACACCCGAAGCAAATAGTAACAAGCCAATGAACCAATGTAACAACCCTACAATCCTAAATCTGTACAAACAAATTAAGAGAAATCCACTTGCCTTTCTAAGGGCAGTAGCGAGTTCCCCTCTAGTAAAGTTGCGGCAGCGGCGGCGGTCAATGGAATCCTGTTTTGAAACTGATAAATGTTTTACAAACTTTACTTAAACTTCTTTTGCAAGAACAAAATAAAACCAAGCAAAAAACGAAATAACAAGAACACCAGAAATTTAGTAATACAGTTCGGTACTCCTTGTCTACATCTACGAGGCCCTCACTTAGTTTAATCACTTTCACCGAAGTACAATAGATTTACCTAAGGCTTTACTGAGCCGACACCACTCAACCCTTGACACTATCTCTCAACCTTACTTCCTGTGAAAGATTTTTACACCTAATAACATGATCAACTCGTGTTAACCTCGTCAGAGAATTTTTCTCTACTACTCTTAATGAAAGACAATTAATAAAAATAATTAACGAACAACTCAAGTGATTAAGATAAGTAGAAACAAAAACGAAAACACTTGAGACAAAAGAAAAGAACAACTTCTCGAAAAGTTAAGTTCCACTGAAATAAATCTGGAAGTTGTCGCAACAACAATGGGAAAGCAGTCCACCCAAAAGCCACTCCACAAATCTTCCTCAATTCAGCCTCCAACAAATTAAATAGATATCACGCACAATCCATTAATTTAAATACCCAGCCAAAACCTTCACCAAATAATAATGGACTGTTTACGCAAGAGTTGGGTTGCACACATATGACCACACCTTCATCTATTTTTCAAAAATCCAATTCACGCATGATGCACTGTTGACGCAATCCACTAGTTTAGCATTCAACCAAAGCCTTCACAAAGTAAAAATAACTCTTTCAATAAAAGAGATGAATTACGCAGATGTCAACCCTTCAACTGTGTTTTCTAAACATCCAATTAACATACCAACACACGATTGCCTCAAACCACCTGATTCATTTATTGGCTAAGATAGAGACATACGTATACCACTCAAATCACTCACACAAAAACTGCATCTGTGAAAATCAATTCACACCCACACAGCGCACTACATAAACCGTAGGTCTCTATTTTTACCTAAGCTATTTCGTATCTTTTCCAGAAGAGTGAAAATAATTCACAATAAAACTTACGGCAACACCCTTAACCCTTCAGCCATTATTTTTTTACGCAGACCAACTTCATTCACAACAAAAGATCAGCTTTTCAAGACACTCATGCACACCACTCTCACAAATCAGCCATAGGATAGTTTTTCACTCACCAACCACTTCGTATGTTTCCAGAAAAGTAAATTAAATCACAATCTCAAGGCACTCACGCGCACCTTCCTTACTTCAGCCATAGGTGGTATATATTTCACATAAAACACACTATTTGCATATACTCCATAAAGTCACTTAATTCACAAACATAAACATATACGGCTATGTCCCTTTTGCCTCTTCTTTTTCGTATATAGCCAGCTAAAAACAAATTTATTCCCATTCAAACTTCCAGCAATATCCTTCATGAAATTCATACCTATACAAGATAGAGTTCTACACAATCTAGAATATTATCCAAGATAGCCTTTTTATTTTTGAATCCAAGTCAGATAAAAATACATGATTAGCTATCATCATCTAATTAATATCTTATAGGTCCAATTAATAATAAATATGCCAAAACAAAATAAGTAGTTATATACATCATATATCTAACAATGACTATAATAATGATAATATGGCCATGCCAACATGCCATTCTAGTTTGTTCAAAGTTCAACTTGAACTAGTTTCGTCCCCATAATGAATAATGATGCGGATAATGTTGTTGTTATCCACGAAATCTTCCTCCCCCAGAAGTAAAATATTAAGAAGAAGATATAATTTTGAAATATACAATAATAACAACAACATTAAGTAAAAATTTTGTTGAGACACGAGATCTAGAAAGATCCAATAGTACAGAGTTTTACTCCTAACTCGAAATATACAATAAAATAAACATATTTCTTCAAAACTTCTCTTTTTACTGTAAAAATATAGATTAACAGCTTAAATAACCTCTCTATATTTGGAAACAAAAACTTTATTATTATTTATATAACTTTATATTTTAATATTTGTAGTACTATTTGTACTTTAAATCTTCATCCTATTAATTAAACTTTTATTAAATTTCAGTTGATGGATCGTTGAAGCTTGAATTTCCATTTTCATTATGACATTGTTACGCATCAGAAGCTGCGAGCCGAATCGATTTTCTGCCATAGAAATAAGATAAAGCTCATGTCCCTGTGCGGAACCGACATAAATTGATATTCAAACTTGTCATGTCCGTCGCTCTGATACGGGTTTTTGAGGATCTTATTGTAGTTAAAGTTATAGAGAATGTAAAATGGAGATGGAAAGAGTAGTTTGGAGTCTGGATAATTGTTTAATAATTAAATTTATTATAAAATTAAAAAATGTTGACATAAAAATTTAAATTTAAAAGTATCCATATCAGCATTAATAGAATCTATGCTGTCTAGTTGACATGCCATGTCAAATAAATCAACGGTCCATAGAAACCAAATAAAATTAGACTTTAAGATACAAATAGTATTATTTTATAAACATTAATATATAAAGTGATACTAGAAATAATCATATAGGCTAATTTAAATATTTTATGAGATGTTAAAAGGTGATTACAACTTTAACCCTTGAATTAATTACGTGGAGCAAGTAAATTTTAGCATAAGAATGATGTTATAACAAGTATAATATGCTGAAAATAAATATGAAGATTTTATATAGAAAATCTTTCAGAAAATCTTCATATTTAAGAATAAAAACTAATGTTTTAAAAATGGACCAAATATTGAAGTCGAATCGATCAAAGAAAATATTTAAAAATAAGGAAAATAAAAATTTTATTAAAATAAAAAGAGTACATTATGTTTATTATTGTATAATAAATAAATAATAAATTAAATTTAATAATTGAGCCAATTAATGGATAAATATAGAGGGCATTCCTCTAGCTTAATTAATGGATAAGTTAATCAAAAAATTTTCTCTATATTCTAGCTCAATTAATAGATAAATTAATTAAGGTTATTTGTCTTTGACTCATTGGCAATGAAAATGAATAATATTTAATAGGCCTCAAATTACTACCTCTAGAGAAGAGGGTATTGACCTTAGGCTAGTTGTACTGGAAACCTACACTTCCAAGCCTAGTTTTGACACTTGATTATGACTATTAGGCTATATTTGGTTGGAGATTTGTTAATGAAATAGAATGAAATGTAATATTATTTTATCGTTTAGAAGGAAGGTTTATAATGGAACGGAATATGATGTGATAGAAGAGAAGGTTTTTATATTATATCATATTTCATCTTAAACAGTAAAAATGAAAAACCTTCGATTTGGGGGGTTTATAATGGAATATAAAATGCTAAATAATTTTACACTATATTACATTGTAAACTAATGATAAATAATTTTACACTATATTACATTATAAACCCTTCATCCAAAAATATTTCACTACATTATATTATGAACTCTTCTATCCCTCCTAAATAACAATTTTGTGATATTACATCCATTTACATTCCATTTTATTGATTATAAACTATTCCATTCCATTCTATTCTATTCCGTTCCATTCTTTTAAAAATATTACGTTCAACCAAACATAGCCTTAAGTAATAAGTGATTTTAACTTTGAGAATGACCATTCACCTATTTAAACAAAATGTATTGGAAAACATTCAACTATTTAAACATTTATAGTCAAGTTGATAAGCTATACATTGCTCAAAACAACTCAACAGAGTATTGAAAAATGTTCTGAATTCTAAAAATGAAATATTTTACAACGTCCACCAAACATCTCTTGACTATGAAATGACAAGCTTTACTTGTGTTTGTGACTTTTGGCAAGTAAAAAAGGATCGAACATTAGTGACCAAAGCGTATGATTTAAAATCCTATCAAGGACTTGGGAATTTTTTTTAAAATAGGACTTCGTAAGTTTCAGTCCTAGTAATAATTTGGATTGGTAATTATTACAATTTCCAATAGGGATTCCTTTCTTATTTTGCTCAAAGATGTTTAGTTGTATGTGTATCATATCTATTACAAGACTTGTAAAAAAAAATTTCAATCTTGATACATTTGTGAAAGAATCGAGTGCAGGAGAAAGATAAATCTATGTGTGAAATGCTATTAAATTCCTCATAGAGTAAATGCATGATCTTTTATTGTTAAATGTTTTATTGAGCATACTTGTAACTTCAATGCTAACTCACATTGTGAAAGAGAAATGACAGATACATCTACTTTAAATTTTTTTAATGTACATTTGAGACATTGTTGCAGCTAGGAAACAATATTGTTATCACTTAAACCTTAACCTAATAGGTTATGAAACCTTACTTTATATATAATTCATTTTATTTTTATATCATTTTTAATGCGAGATAACTATAATTGTGAGTTTTCAATAACATAATGAATAAGAAAGACAAATAAGGTTATTAGTTACAAATAACTAGTAATAAATTAAGGTTAAAGTCACTTTTGAAATAAAAACATATTAATTCAATCAAAATTAGTTTTTAGCTAGTTATAATAAAACCTTTAAAGCATAGATATTAAATAATTTGATTTTCAAAATATGGTTTTATAAATCATTAAACTACTTTAAGAACTCTTTTTGTAGATAAATTGGGAGAAGGAGAGAGGAAGAGAATTCTTCCCAATTTAAGAAAAAATTGAAATGTCTAAGATTAACAAATTCTATAAGCATTAGTGAACATTGAAAATGTTTTGTTTAGAGATAATAAGTTTTATTAATGAACATCAATATATTGATTTAATTTCTAATTACCTTTAACATAAATCTAGCCATGTTATATAAGCAATATGATATTATATGAATTTTAAAGGTTATATTTAATAGTTAACTGAACTTGCTCTAAATTAATTTTGTAGGTTAAAATTTTATTAAAAAGAAGAGTATAATATGTTTTATATAATTGTTAAGGTTTTGTACATAATAATTTGAGGGCATAAATAAAATCAAGTTGTTCATAGTCATAAACTAGCTTAATGTAGCACCCACTCTCATAAGGCATATTTCTGAACATTCCGTCGGTATTCGAGAACATACTCTATGAGGGTGGCATGCTAGAACAGTCAGTCAATCGTACTTATTGCAAATTTTTCATGCATCACACGCATTTTTAGAAAATAAGAATCATTTTCGACTCATTTTATTCATAAACATTTCCAATAACAAGGTTCCTAAACAATAAACCTATCATCAGAATTTTAGTAATCATTTGGCCCCATTACAGATACAAAACGTTTTTAGTCATAATGTCATTACACTTTACAATTCACATAAACATAATACAATACTTTTGGAATACATTTCAAAATATAAAAGAGACTGTAGACATATACAGGTGCCAACTGATCCCGACCTCTATCTTTTATCTGAATGCAGTGGTTAGACTCCAATTTGTCTAACTAGAGATCTCCTCTGAGCCTGAAAGACAACGTTGCAATTTTGGTGAGTTTTGTGAACTCAGTGAGCGGACCATCGTCGATGGCTCACTCATATCACATAACACAACAATTCATGTAATCACCTAATTCAGATCACTTCATTAATTCGTCATGTAGCATCAATTAACACTTTATTCATTTATTTCACATTTCTCATTCAGAGCAGTCAAACAATTTATTTTGATCATTTAAAACATACATATCAATTATATATGTAATGCTTATGAGACTCACTTTCAATTGTTATTGTTGTGACTGAGTGCTTCTAACTGTCCCGTATCTATTGTGGATACCGGATTCACTAATAACTGTCCCTTATCCATTGGAGATATAGGCTTTGGCTCTTAATCACATTATGAACTTTGAGCTCCTTTTCGGTGGCTACTCTAGTCACATCTGCCTTTATCTGTTCATGCATTCATGTAATGAAATGCATCATATTCACATATATTCAATTAATCGCTTGTGTTCAATTTCACATTCACATTCACATTTTTCATCGGGTCAATGTCTAGTAGTCAACAATAATATTGAGAATCACTTATTTCATCACATTCACATTCAATAAAGCACTTCCTATATTTTCACATTTATCAAACTCCTCAGACTATTTATGTCCAGAATTGTCTCGGCCACAATCATATCAGTAGTAGTTCACTATAGAAATTTAGAATAGAACAAACAATTTAAAGTGAGACCATCTAGGTCGACTTATAGTACGCTCTAGATTAGCATTAGCTTCTATGATCCGGAAATGTCTGGATGCTGATGTTTAATCCTGTGTATCAACTTCATGTAATATACATATTGTACACACATTACTAATTGCAAAACCACATAAACATTTAATTATACACATATGTATATGGGTAATGTATGATGCATGCTCAATTTGACTATTACAGGTATGTTTCTTTAATTCACATCACATAATCACATAATATTCCAATTCTCATTCAATTCATACTTAATACACATTTCTCATCTTCTTTGAATCATATTAACATTCATAGGGTCACTTTCATTCCTATAGCATCTCCAATTTTCCTGATTTTATCTCATTGACATCAATCATTCATGCTTAAGTTATAACCTTGATCATCACCCTAAACATATCACACATTTAATCACTTATTCAAGCATTATACTAAGTTCATTTCAAACTTCATTTAAGCCTAAATACATCATAATGAAGTACCTCAACATTAGTTGGTTCAAACATCACCCAAAAGACTACTTTTTACTCTATAAGCTAGCCCACGATCGTGGGGCACGAGGAAGAAAATACAGGGCACAATCATGGCCCTCATCCCACGATCGTGACAGAAACTATAAGAACTGGCCACGATTGTGGGGTAAGGGCCACGATTGTGCCCTGCATTATCTTCCACAATTCTTCCACAAATTTAATATATAGGCTAACATCATTTTCACACCAAATTTTCCAGTATTCACATCCATTTATGCAATTTCATTACATGCTAATAAAACTACCATATTAGTTGCATTAAAATTCACAAAACTCTACTCATTTGTTTCATCACCATTCACTTAATCTTATTACATATGCATTCTAACTTTCTCCATATTATACTCAAGACATCTCATGCCGAAATAATCATTTCTACTTCATGTCCTTATTATTCTCATTTAATTTCTATCTCAATATCACTCATAAAGAAATCATAATCTATGATTGATCATAACATAAAAACAGAACATTCATATATACATACACATTCATCAATTTTCTGCACACACTTAACTCCATTTTTAACTTTACTTTGTCTCAAAATTATTATCTTACTTCTTCTCATTTTAAGACACCACATTACTCCCTTTCTTTAGCCTTAGACTCATTTTAGTTTACCTCTAAAACACCTAAAGAGATACACGTGATAACACCAAGAAAACATAATATAAAAACCATCATTCATCTATCAAATTTCTGTACAATTTCTACATCATTTCAATGATCATTCTAACTTAAATTTATCTCTACAATATCTTATGAAATATTGATCATCATATATGTAAAAACAAGAAATAAACATACCCAAGTTTCTCATTCACGTTTCAACATATAAACATCCTCATTTTGTCCTCATTTAACTTCTAACTATCATCAAAATATGTTTCATTCACAAATCATAAAGAACAACACGCTAGTTACTGGTTTTAGCTTTAAGATCTTCGAAACACACTTAAACCTAGCTTCCCAACTTCATACAATCATCGTCATGGAAGTAGAAAAGTTAGGTCTTTTAGTGACAATAAAGAAGATAGCAAAAATAAAAATAGTAAGTGGAAGATGAAAGCAAGTTTCAATGTTGATAGGGTGAGAGTGGGTGTCATGGAGATGAAGAAGATAATGAAGAAAGGCACAAAGAGAAGAAGAAAGCAGGAGACTAAAACAATTAAAATGATCTTTGATTTGGGAGAAAGATCGCAATGCCATTCATTCACCTACGATCTTTCTCCCAAATCAAAGACCATTTTAATTGTTTTGGTCTCTTGCTTTTTTCTTCTCTTCATGACATTTGTCACTTGCTACTTGTCCATTTTCTATGGTTCTCCACTTAGTTCTCTTATTTAACTAGTCCATTTATCTCCAATTTCTACTCCAATTATCTCCCAATTTTCTATGACCTTTGTCATTAAATCTTAATATTAGTTATCATAAAGTTCTACTGCCATTTGATAATTATTTCTACTACCATTTATCAATTATTCTATGACTTGACATTTTTTCTAGTCCAAAATTACTCATAATTATCATAAATTCTCCAAATTTTACCTAAAAACTCTAAATCAATAACATAGTTCATCAAATAAATTTTCAAGACATTTCACTCACTATTCACATCATGATCACTTTAATAAAAATTATTTATACCCTAAAAATGTCAAATGAGTGCATAAACAATCATTATAATGTGTGCAAAAACATTCAAGTTCACGTGTTTTTATGCTAATGTTATGCATGAGTATGAAATGCATTTTTCTACTCTTTCATTGCTATTTCTCATTTACAGAAATTCCTAGCTCTTAGTATGGAAATGAGATGTTACACTTAAGCACTAATGCACAAAAGAAAATAATGATAATAAGTTTTAATAATCTTAATTTGACACTTAAAAGGGGAGTGAATTTGATGTTTGTGATTTTTTTCCCAAATCAATTACCTATGGATATATGAATTACATAGAATGGATCTAACAACAACAACAACAACAACAACAAATTAGTATAAGAATGGATAGTACACATGAATTTTTATAATGTTGGACCAAAAATTTTAACCTACACCCACTTCTCAATTTCCATTTGGGATTTTTTACTAACTTTTTCTTAAACAAAGTAAAGGAACTTTATACATCATCTTTGTAACACCCCATTCCCGATGGTGATATCTGAATCCGTGCCCCTCGAGGGTGGCGTGTCACATCACTTAACATTTAAAAACTCGGTATAATTTTTTTTGAATACACTTCTCACCAAGCATTTGTTTGGGCCCACTCTTTTTTTTTTAAAAAACATTTTGTCTACTTAAACTGAAAACGAAACATATTACATTTCAGCGATGAAACATAAAGTACAGAAAGGTGACAACTC
>JANZXP010000196.1:43574305-43607397 GCA_027576715.1 Erythroxylum flavicans | reverse complement strand
ATTTTATGTCTCAATATGATATGTCTACTTTTACCATTATATGCCTTGTTCTTGGCAACATGAATGACAGCCTACGAGTCATAATGAAGAAACATAAAAGGAATCGGTTTTTCACAAAGTGGGATATCTGTTAAGAGATTCCTTAGCCACTCAGCTTCTCGTCCTGCCAACTCCAAAGTCATAAACTCAACCTCTATTGTTGATCTCGCAATACATGTTTTCTTTAATGATTTCCAAGACGTTGCAACTCTTACCAAGGTAAAAACATAACCACTGGTAGAGTGTATATCATTAGTTTCTGTAACCTAGTTAGCATTAGAATATCCCTCCAATACAGGCAGATGACCACCAGCTTTCAAATACCTCAACAAACAAATCAATGCATTCCAATGCCTTTTGACTAGGATTATGAGTGTACCTACTACGTCTACTCACACAGTATGAAATATCAGGAAAAGAATACTTCATCAAGAACATCTCACTACTAAGAATTTTAACATACTTAGCTTGGTTTACACTGTCATCAAGATTTTTCTTTAAAGCAACACTAATGTCATAGGGAGTCTTAACTGGGTCAACATCGTAGTAACCAAACTTCTTCAAAATTTCTCAACATAATGAGTTTGATTTAACCTAAAACCAGAGTCAATCCTATTAACTTTGATTCCCAAAATAAAGTCCACAGGTCCAAGATTTTTCATATCAAAAGAACACTTTAGCAAACTCTTGGTAGTATCAATGACAGATAAACTAGTACCAAAAATAAGCATATCATCCACATAAAGATTTATGATTATACAGCCATTGATATCAGATTTCACGTAAATGCAAGAATCAACATCACAAGAGGTGAAACCTTGTTTGAAAATCTCACTTTCAAATTTCTCATGCCATTGTTTGGGAGCTTGTTTATGTCCATCCAAAAACTTAACCAACTTACACACCTTTTGTTCTTGACCAAGCATTCTAAACCCCTCCGACTGAACCATATAAATTTCCTCATCTAGATCACCATTCAAGAAAGTTGTTTTAACATCTATTTGGTGTATATGAAGTTTAAATACTGAGGGAATAGCAAACAACATCCTTGTAGATGCAATTTTAGTAACAGGAGAGTAAGTGTCAAAAAAGTCCGTTCCTTCTTTTTGTTTAAAGCCTTTAATCACAAATCTTGCCTTGAACCTCTCAATGGTTCCGTCAAGTCTTAATTTCTTTTTGAAAATCCACTTACACTCTAAAGACTTACACCCTTGAGGTAGATCAACTAAAACCTAAGTGTTATTACAAATGATTGACTCTAACTCACTATCTATAGCTTCTTTCCAAAATGTAGCATCCATAGATCTCATTGCTTCCTCATAAGTTTTAGGATCTTCCTCAATAATATAAGTCACCACAAAAACATCATCTATCTCCTCAGGTTTTGTCACCACAAAAGAAGTAATAAAGTCACAAACAAAACTAATGGGTACTCTAGCTCTTTTGCTCCTCCTTATTAAACAATTTCCTCTTCCTTTATGTCATCATTGGTAGAAGAATTAGGGACAAATTCTCTAGGAACTTGCACACTCACTTTAATAGGAAATTAATATATCCTCAAAGAAAACTGCATCTCTTGACTCTATAATTGGTCCATAAGTGTTAGATCCCTCTTCTTTAACCATAAATCTATAAGTAGCACTATTAGAGGCATATCCCACAAAATTTGAATCAATGGTCTTAAGTCCAATTTTCTTCCTTTGATGTTCAAGTAGAGTAACCTTATCAAGACACCCTCACACTTTCAAAAAACGCAAGTTAGGTGGATAACCTTTTCAATTTTCATAAGGGGTTTGATCTAGTTTCTTATAAGGGACTCTATTTAGAATATAACAAGCTGAAAGAATAGCTTCCCCCCACATAAAATCAGGTAAACCGGAGGAAATCAACATTGCATTCATCATATCTTTAAGTGTTTGGTTTTTCTTCTCGACTATTCCATTTTGTTCAAGTGTATAAGGGGCTGAAAGTTCATGAATAATCCCAACTTTTACACAATAATCAGCAAGAAAATCAGTACTGTACTCACCACCTCGATCAGACTTTAATCTCTTAATTTTCCTTTGTAATTAGTTTTCAACCTCAGCTTTGTATTTCATAAACCTTTCCTCTGCATCACTTTTATTTTTCAAAAAGTAAATCTTAGTAAATCTAGAACAATCATCCACAAAGATAATATAATATCTTATGCCTCATTTACTCATAAAATTCTTAAAATCACCCAAGTCTGTGTGCACCAAGTCCAACAATTGTGACTCTCTCTCGGTCACTGACTTAAAAGGTTTCTTAAAGTGTTTAGCCTCAACATAAATTTGACATTTTTCCATTTCATTGGTGATCTAGTTAGATAACAAGTTTAAGCTCTACATCCTCTTAATTGACCTCACATTCACATGCCCAACACCTTAAATGTGTACGAAGAGTGTATAGCCAGTAAACAACATTAAGCAGAGCAAGAAATCTATCGGAGATTGTACATTCTGATACTTGTGGGCTAATCAATCATGATTCAATAGAGGTAAACGATATATTAGCACCTTCATTGATGACTTGAGTAGAAAACTTGGGGTTTACTTCTTACAGGAAAAGCTTGGAGCTTTGACAACTTTTAAAAGCTATAAAGAAGTGGTTGAAAAAGAAATAGAAAATTTAATACAAGTACTACAGACTGGTCGTGGATGCAAATATAATTCACATAAATTTTCAAATTTCTACAAAAAGCACATCATCTAAAGGCAATTGATAATAGTCTACACACCATAACTAAATGGCATGTGTGGAAGAAAGAATCGCACAATCTTAAACCTGGTGAGAAGTCTATCGCAATCCAAAAATAATTTATCCAAAAGTTGATATTTGGAATATTCTCATTTTGGATAGGAGTCTAACGGTTGAGAATATGATACCAGAAGAAGTATGGAGGAAGGAGATCAAATGTCAATCAATTTAAAATTTTTAGATGTATTGCTTATGCCTATATGTCAGGTAAGAAAAGAAGAAAGTTGGGCAACAAAAGAAAAAATTACATTTTTTAATATTAATGATTATTTTAAAACTTATAAATTATATAATCATAGCACTAAAAAATTATTATTAGTCGAGATGTAATTTTTATTGAAGAAAATATTTGGCATTTGAAGACAACTTCATCTCAACAGTATATTCTTGCAGATTTTGATGGATAAAATGTTGGGTGTGGGTTCCATCCTATGTGTAAAAACTCATGTCTTGTCCCCTCATATAACTTTTACTTGTTTTTTGTCTTCCATATATTAGCTTCTTCTTTAACCATGGGAGTTGACACAACAGAAGGAAGAGGGAGCAAAAATAGCTATAACATTTTTGGACGACCAGATTCACTTTCTTCTTAATACACACTCATCTACCATTGGATCGAGCTAAAAATTTAGGAGTATGTTCTTGAGAGAGTCCTCTACATTTTGAACGGTCACTTTTTCACTTGAAGCTCTGGATGTTCAAATCGGAGCCTCAAAATAGTGACGCATTTTTGGTGATTTCTCTCCTTTTATGTTCCTAACCATGTTATCTTGTGTAGTTGCTTATTCCTCTTGTTAATGAAGGGTTTGTGTCTTTGACAAGAGGATATTTGTACACATTTTAATTTAGTGGAACTATTTTTCGGACCGAAGGTCCTATAATTTTCACCCTTGATTTGAAGAGATTTTTCAAGTTAAAAATTTTGGTGTCGTTACTTATGTTTAATTTGCTGTTATTGTTGACAAATTGTCGCTGGTATTTACTTACTCCTATTACTCAAATAGATTTGAGAAGTTTTAGTATTGTGTTTAAACTTCCACAGAATTGAGCAATACCAAGTTTTTCCCAACACGGTGGTATCAGAGAATTGGTTGATTTAATCCTTTTGGTCTATTTGAATTATGGAGGTTAATACTAGTTGAATGGTTTGCTTGAATGGAGCCAATTACCACAAATGGAAGGGTAAGATGAAAGATTTGTTATTTGTGAAAAAGATGCATTTGCCTGTGTTTGCCACTAATAAACTTGAGTTTATGTCTGATGAAGATTGGGAATTTGAACATTAGCAAGTATGTGGTTTTATTAAATAATGGGTAGAAGATAATGTTCTTAATCACATTGTTAATGATACACATGCCAGAACTCTATGGGATAGGCTTGAACAACTATGCATCGAAGACAGGAAATAACAAATTATTTTTACTCAAACAATTGATGAACTTGAAATACAAGGAGGGCAGTGCTATTTCTAATTATTTGAATAATTTTCAGGGTTTATTTGATCAATTGTCTAGAATGGGTATAAGCTTTGATGATGAGATATAGGGACTTTGGTTGCTTAATAATTTACCTGATTCTTAGGAAACTTTTCATGTTTCACTGACCAATTCTGCTCCCAATGGTGTGGTAACTATGGAATATGCGAAGAATGGTGCTTTGAATGAGGAAGTGAGAAGAAGATCTCAGGGTTCTTCTGCATCATCTTCATAATCTGATGTTTTGATTACAGAAGAGAGGGGGAGAAACAAATTCGAAGGTCAGGAAGGTAGACAGAAAAGTAGAAGCAAGTCAAGGTCTAAATACAAAAATTTTGTATGTGATCATTGTTGCAAGGCAGGGCATATTAAGAAATATTACTTTAACCTGAAAAAGGAAATGAGACAAGAAAAGAAGGACAATGTTGATCATAATCTTTTTGCTAGTATTATTGATGGTGATCTCCTTGCTGCTTATGATGAAAGTGTCATCAATTTGGTAAGTCATGAGACTAATTAGGTTGTAGATACTGGTGCTTCTTATTATGTCACGCCAAGAAAGGAATTCTTCACTTCTTATACTCCTAAAGATTTTGGGATATTGAAGATGGGAAATTCTAGCAAGATAAGTGTGATTGGCATTGGAACAGTTTGTTTAGAAACTAACAATGGTTCAAGGTTAGTTCTTAAAAATGTCAAACATGCACCAAGAATTCGCTTGAACTTGATATATGTAAGAAAACTTGATGAAGATGGTTATTGCAATGTCTTTAATAATAGACATTGGAAATTTACAAAAGGTTTAATGGTTGTAGCTCGAGTTAACAAATCCTCTAAGTTGTACATGTTGTAAGGTTTTATTTCTGAAGACTTAGTGAATATATGGTACAGAGTGATACTACATCAGAATGATGACATAGAAAACTAAGTCATATGAGTGAGAAGGGGATTAATTGTTCGGCCAAGAAAAAATTGCTTCAAGGGGTTAAGGAAGTTAGGTTGAATAAGTGTGTTCACTGCTTGGCTGGGAAACAAAGAAGAATTTCTTTTAAGAGTCATCCTTCTTCAAGAAAGTTTGATTTACTGGAACTGGTTCACTCAGATGTTTGTAGTCCTTTGAAGGTAAGATCACATAGTGGTGCATTGTATTTTGTGACATTTATCGATGATCATTCTAGGAAGCCTTGAGTCTATTCTTTAAAGACCAAATATCAGGTTTTTGAGAAATTTAAAGAATTTCATACCTTAGTTGAAAGACAAACTGGCAAGAAATTGAAATGCATCCGCACTGATAATGTTGGTGAATATTGTGGACCATTTGATAACTGTTGAAGAGAGCAAGGTATTGGATATTAGAAAGCTCCTCCCAAAACTCCTCAATTGAATGGTTTAGTAGAAAGGATGAACAAAACTTTAGCAGAGAAGGTTAGATGCTTACTTGCAGAAGCAAAGTTGTCAAATTCTTTTTGGGCTGAAGAACTTTACACAGTTGCTCATGTTATCAATTTGTCACCCACTATAGCTTTGAATGGTGATGTTCCTTATAAAGTTTGGTTTGGCAAGGATGTTTCCTATAATCACTTGAGAGTTTTTTGTTACAAAGCATTTATGCATGTTCTTAAGGATGAGAGGTCGAAATTGGATTTTAAGATCTGACAACGTATCTTTATTGGTTATGATCAGGATGAGTTTGGTTATCGATTGTATGATACAATTGAGAAGAAACTTGTTAGAAGTCATGATGTAGTGTTTTTTAAAAACCAAACTATTGTGGATATTGAGAAGGCAGAGAGAAGAGATTATCGATTGTATGATACAACTGAGAAGAAACTTGTTAGAAGTCATGATGTAGTGTTTTTTAAAAACCAAACTATTGAGGATATTGAGAAGGCAAAAAGAAGAGATTCTCATAATGGTGATAGCTTGGTTGATGTTGAGCTAGTTTCTATAAATGATACCCTGAATGTGGCTGGAAATGACCGTCAAGATCATGATGTTCAAGATGACAGTGTTGATGCTCCAGTGCATGATGTTATAGCGGATCAGTAACCAACACCTATAGAGGCTCCAGAGACTTCTCTTAGAAGATCTGTTAGAGAAAGGAGACCTTCGTCACGTTATTCTCCCAATGTGTATGTTCTTATCTCTGAAGGGGAATAGCTAGAAAATTTTGAGGAAGCCGTGGATAGTGAGTAGAAGGATAAGTGGTTTGAAGCAATGAAAGACGAGATGAAATCACTTTATGACAATCTCACATTTGATCTGGTTAAATTGCTTAAGAACAGACAAGCTTTAAAGAACCGATGGGTTTTCAGATTGAAACATGAAGATGGTACTTCAGTTCCACGATACAAAGCTAGATTGGTTGTCAAGGGATTTTGCCAAAAGAAAGGAGTTTATTTTAAAGAAATATTTTATCCAGTAGTGAAGATGTCATCCATTCGAGTTGTGTTGGGTTTGGCAGCATGCCTTAATTTGAAGATTGATCAGATGGATGTTAAGACTGCTTTTCTTCATGGTGATTTGGATGAAGAGATATATATGGAGCAGCTAGAAGGTTTTAGAGTCAAGGGGAAAGAGGATTATGTTTGCAGATTAAGGAAGAGCTTGTATGGTTTGAAACAAGCTCCAAGGCAATGGTATAAGAAGTTTGATTCAATTATAAAACAACAAGATTTCAAGAAGACTTCCTCTGATCATTGTATTTATGTGCATAAATTCTCTGGTGATGACTTTATCATTTTGTTGCTATATATTGATGATATTCCTATTGTTAGTCATAATACTTGTAAGATTGCTAAGTTGAAGCAGGATTTGAGTAAGTCTTTTGCTATGAAAAACTTAGGAACAGCAAGACAGATTCTTGGCATGAGGATCATTCGTGACAGAAAGGCCAAGAAGTTATGGCTATCATAAGAGAAGTACATTGAAAAAGTACTTCAGAGATTCAACATAGATAAGGCTAAAGTTGTAAGTACACCTCTTGGAATGCACTTTAAGTTTAGTAGAAAGTAGTGTCCTTCAAATGAGAAGGAAAAGGAAAACTATGCGAAGAGTTCCTTATGCTTCAGCTGTGGGTAGTTTAATGTATGTTATGGTTTGCACTAGGCCAGATATTGCTCATGTTGTTAGTACAGTTAGCAGGTTTCTTTCTAATATGGGAATAGACCATTGGTATGCTGTGAAATGGATTATGAGATATCTTTGTGGGACATCTACTTTAAGTCTTTGTTTTGGAACAAGGAAGCCTATTCTTTCAGGTTACACTGATTCTAATTTAGCAGGAGATGTTGATATAAGAAAGTTTACTTTAGGCTATTTGATTACCTTTGCAGGGGGAGCAGTAAGTTGGCAATCTAGATTATAAAAAAGTGTTGCTTTATCTACCACAGAAGCAGAGCTTATAGCTGTTGTTGAAGCATGCAAAGAATTGTTATGGATGAAGAGATTTGGGAGGGAACTTGGATTTATTCAAGAGAGGTATGTGTTACACTATGATTGTCAAAGTGCGATGAAACTAGTTGTAGAATTCCACATTCCATGGTAGATCAAAACATATTGATATTGGATACCATTGGGTTAGAGATGTTTTGGATTCTAAGTTGATTGAGCTTCGAAAGGTTCATACATGTGATAATTGTTCTGATATGATGATCAAGTCTTTGCCAAGAGGGAAGTTTCAGACATGATGTTTGATCGTTAGGATGGCGAACACGTCCACATAGTCAGGAGGGGTAGATTTGTTGGGCTGTGAGTTCCATCCTATATAGAAAAACCCATGTCTTGTCCTCTCCTATGACTTGTATTTTGTCTTCCACATATTAGCTTCTTCTTCAACTGTGGGAGTTGACACAACAGAAGGAAGAGAAAACAAAAATAGCTATAACATTTTTGGACAACCATATTCACTTTTCTTCTTAATCCACACTCATCTACCGTTAGATCAAGCTGAAAATTTAGGAGTATGTTCTTAAGAGTCCTCTACATTCTTAACGGTCACTTTTTCATTTGGAGCTTTGGATGTTCAGATCAGATCCTCAGAACAATGACGCGTTTTCGGTGATTTCTCTCCTTTTATGTTCCTAACAATGTTATCTTGTGTAGTTGCTTATTCCTCTTGTTGATGTTGAATTTGTGTCTTTGAGACGAGAATATTTGTACACATTTTAATTTAGTTGAGCTATTTTTCAGATAGGAGGTCCCATGGTTTTTACCCTTAATTTGAAGGGGTTTTTCACGTTAAAAATTTTGGTGTCGTTATTTGTGTTTAATTTGTTGTTATTGTTGACGAATTGTCGTATTTACTTACTCCTATTACTCGAATAAATTTAGGAAGTTTTGATATTGTGTTTAAACTTCCGCAGGTTAGCAATACCAAGTTTTTCCATTACATAGTGGTGACATGGCATCTTTTTTATTTTTCAAATAGGAAATGAGTATCTACTTAAAATTTATGGCTAAATATGTTTATACACTTTAATTCGTTTTGTAAAAAGATTAAATAAAATTTTACTGTTTATATCATAACATTGCTAAAATAATGACTATTGTGTCCTATATAAAATATAAAAGTAGTAGTAAAAAAAAATAATTTAGTTGAACTATTTAAAATATTAAGATATAAATCACACATTTAATTAATGTCCACTAAATTAATGTTAATATTTAATGAGTTCAGGTTATCCAAATATTAAATTGACAGTTGATTTATTTAAAATTATCAAAATTAATTTTATTATAATTTAAAATACTATTAATGCTATTTTAAAAAATTAAATATAACCTAATACCATAAATAATAAATAAAAATGTTAAAACAAATGTTTGAGAAAGCAAGTTAGACTCTAATTTCCAGGATTTCTTTTATTGATAATGCCATGTCACCACCAGAATTTTTCAAGTACCTCTGTCTCTGAAATACCGTAAATGGAAGGGCAACTAATATAAAATTCAGACAAGGATTCTCCATTACAGGAGACAGCATTTTATTATAGTTTCTGTTTGTCTGGTCTGAAAATTCGTTGACGTTTGACACATATAACGAGGAGGAAGTTTCTGAAGATTCATGCCGTAAAACCCAAGTTTTACGTTTCTTTTTGTTGGGCTGATTCTTCTTTGTTTACTCTGTCACAGTGCCTGTTTACAAGGAAGACACACAAAGATGGGATTTTTATCAAAGGTGGGTCGGAGAGAAAAGGGTCAGTCAAGTCGTGGATCGCGAATCGCCATAGCTATCGTGATCGGAATTCTTCTGGGTTGTGTCTTCGCTGTGTTTTATCCTGATGGGTTCTTCAGTTCGTATCAGACTGTCCCCAATGTTCGTAATACGAAATCAAGTCTCCAGGTTCAGATCTTTGGTGCTCCATTAGTCAAATTTTGAACTTTTTTGTCTTTTATGTTTGTGGTTCTTCGTACTGATATGAGTAGGCCGACTCTGTGTTAAAGTTGATTTCTTGGTTTAGTTGCTCGGTTAGTTGGGTTATAATTGAGCTTTTCCCAGTGAAATTTGGTTCTGATCTGGAGAATCTCGGTCTCACCTGTAATTTAGTTTCTTCACTTGGTGAAGATATGGAAACAAGGACCTAAAATTGGAAATGTACCAATGTTTTTAATTACTTTAGGAAAATTTCCCTAAAAACTACTGGTTAATGATTGATCAATCTCCAATCTGTTTTTAGTTCTTGCTTCTTGCTACATTTTGCATTTTTTATTTCAATTGAGGTTTGCTTAACATGATTGTTGGTTTCTTGGCTTGTATATTTGATGATTTAATATGAAAGATGAATCTTTCACCTTCATGATTGTTGGTTTCTTGGCTTGTATATTTGACGATTTAATATGAAAGATAAATCTTTCACCTTCATGTTTTTGGAACCTAATGTGCTCTTTGCAACTACTTTGGTTGAATATGGGAAATGCCATTTGAATTTGACATCCTTTTGTTTCTTGATATCCTAATTGATGACAATTTATGGGTGCTTTTTTTAGAGTGGTTCACCTTCATGTGAGTCACCTGAACGAGTTAAAATGCTAAAAGCGGACATTGTATCACTGTCGGAGAAGAATGCTTGGTTGAAGAAGCAAGTTCGAGAGCTGAATGAAAAGTTAGTGATGACTGGACAAGGAAAGGATCATGCAGAGAAGCAGGTATTGGTGCTAGGTAAAGCGCAGAAAGCTGGTCCTTTTGGTACTGTCAAGGGTCCGAGGACTAATCCAACCGTTGTTCCTGACGAGTCTGTGAATCCGAGATTGGCAAAACTTTTGGAAGAAGTTGCTATTGGCAAGGAGGTTATAGTTGCACTTGCAAATTCAAAAGTGAAAAGTATGCTAGAGGTCTGGTTCACAAGCATTAAGAGAGTTGGCATACCCAATTACCTGGTTATTGCATTGGATGACCACATACTAGACTTCTGCAAGTCAAATGATGTTCCCGTTTATAAGAGAGATCCAGACAAGGGCATTGATTCAGTTGCAAGAGAAGGAAGTAATCATGCTGTTTCTGGATTGAAGTTTCGTATTTTAAGGGAGTTTTTGCAGCTTGGCTACAGTGTTCTTCTCTCAGATGTTGACATAGTATACTTGCAGAACCCATTTGATTTCCTATATCGTGATTCAGATGTTGAATCTATGAGTGATGGTCATAACAATTACACAGCTTATGGATTTGATGATGTGTTTGATGAACCTGCCATGGGTTGGGCACGTTATGCTCATACAATTAGAATCTGGGTCTACAACTCAGGTTTCTTTTACATAAGGCCAACAGTTCCATCCATTGAGCTGTTGGATCGCGTGGCTGGTCGTCTGTCCCGGGATCCAAAATCATGGGACCAAGCAGTTTTCAATGAGGAGCTCTTTTTTCCTTCACATCCTGGGTATGACGGGCTTCATGCAGCAAGGAGGACTATGGATTTCTTAATGTTCATGAACAGTAAGGTACTTTTCAAGACAGTGAGGAAAGATGCTGCACTGAAGAAAATAAAGCCTGTAATTGTTCATATAAATTACCACCCAGATAAGCTTCCTAGAATGAGAGCAGTTATTGAATTCTATGTTAACGGTAAGCAAGACGCATTGGAGCCTTTTCCTGATGGTTCTAGTTGGTAAGGAAATGGCAAGTGCAAAGGATCACAAACAGAAGTTCATTTGGCCTGCAGCTAAGTTCTCATCGTATCACTCAAGAGATAAAGATGTAGGCAGGGATTCTTCTTTTTATCAATTTTTAAGATCTACACTGAGACAAATCCTCACACCCTCAGCTTCTTTTCCTACCTTCTGTGAAAAAAATGGCTTTATGCTAATTCTATAGGTTGCTCAAGTTTCATTATATACTGCCCTTTATAGAGGTAACTACATGGATCAACTTGTATACTTTCCAATACTCGTCCAAGACCGGGCAGCAACGATGTTGTTGCATTGCACTTGACGAAACTTTGTTGTTACACTTGTTTGACAATAGTGATTACTATCGAGAACCACAAGTTCTTATTTCAAAGGCATTCTTAGTTGGAGATGACCAGGAATAGAAGGTGATGAAATTGATGCATGTGTAAATTCTCAGTTGAACTATGGATACTTGAGCTCCTTTCTTCTTTTGAGCTGAGGATTAATCTCCTTACCTTTTATAAGCTAAAACGAAGTCTGACAGAACAAAAGGAGACTTGATTACAATCACATCCGCAATATGATCCGTAATCCGCGACTTAAAACCTTCCACCTCCTGTTTTTTTCCCTTCAAAATCTTCCCTTTTGGAGTGCAAACACCGCTTTCTCTCTCTCTCTCTCTCGTTCTCTCTCTTTTTGCATCTCCAATAAGCTTTTCTTGTATCAAAACATAAGTGAGGATTTTGCTTCACAAGGAGGTACAACAAGAGGGCATGGCTGCTCAGAGAATCTCCCGCCATCTTTTTCCCAGTTGAACTCTTCTGGTTTGTGGGATACTTAGAACTGGTGAAAATGGAAATTGCTATCTAAAGAGCCCAAGTGAAGACTCGGATGTTGATTTCAGCGATGTGTTTGGAGGGCCACCAAGGAGAACTTCAACGCATGATATGAGAAATAGTTCAAGTGAAGCAACTGGCTCAAGTCACTTAATAAAAGAGGATGAAACAGCTCCGTTTCGTCGTAGGTGGTCTCTTGAAAACAAACCTGAACTACTACTTCCATTTTCAGAATCTGATCTCTAGACCAGATGAACAGAACCTTTAGATCAAGACCAACGAGTGTATAATCTCTGGTATCTTCTTCTAACCTCAAGGATTCCTCAGCTTCAACTGCAGGTATATTATGAGTTGAATGATAAGTGAAATGTCACTTACACTCTTCCTTTAAACCTTTGTAATGCTAGAATACTTATCTTCAATGCATTTGGTCTTATGTAAATTATTGATCAAAGATATTATATAAAAATTTAATCTTGACGGTTCAAAATTATACTTTCAATTAGTGAAACATCAAATTTTGATTAATAAATTATTTTAATATTAAATTTAATAATACTTTTTATTGAAAATTTTATTAACCTGATTCAAAAATATGGAATTTTAAAAAAATTAACATATTCAAAAGTAGGGGTGGGCCAAAAAACCGAAAAAACCGAACCAACCCAAAAAACCGACAAAACCGGGCCAAACTGAACCAAACCGATGTGATGGATGGTTTGGTTCGGTTTAGGATATTGGAAAACAGACTATATCGGTTCGGTTGCGGTGTAGGCAAAATTTTTTCCGAACCAAACCGATCAACTAAAAACAAAAAAAGTTTGTATTTTTTTATACTTCTAACTCTAGGTACATAAGGTAAGTTTGCAACTTTGCAAGTATGACAATCACCCAATAGGTCCTAAAATGAAATAAAAATGTTAGATATGTACTAAAATTGACCCAAAATTTAAGGCTCAAGATTAGGGCCCAAACTGATTGAAATAACCGAACCGAACCGAACCGAACAGCAAGGCAAACCGAATTTTCGATTTCATCTGACATTCGGTTCAGTTCAGTTTTCTTGTGGGATAAAACCAATTATTCGGTTCGGTTCGGTTTGGTTCAACAGCCAAAAACTGACCGAACCGAACCATGCCCGCCCCTAGTGAGAAGTCTCGACGGTCATTGGATGCAACATGAAAGGCCTAAGCTTAATGATCATCCGACAGCTATGCATCATTACCTTAAGCAATTAGGTTTGGCTTCTGACTCTCACCACTAGTTTTTTATCACAACTAAGTAGTTTAGTAGCCTATAAATTGATTTTGTTTTTTAAAAATGTAATTTTTTGGAAGAAACGTGTAAGTTCTGACTACTTGTTGTTTGTTTATTTACTGAATTGGTGAAGAAATCTCGTGAGAAAGAGCATGTTAATATGTTGTGCTAGTGAACCAACTCTATTTTGGTTGAAGAAGAGGAACACTAATTTTTTGGTTCTTTATGGTTTATAGAAATCTGGTTGATTTATTATTAAACCAGCTGAGTTTTATTCATAATGGTGAAAAATAAAAATCGAACAAAAAATCAAGCTGATTCGTGCTTAATTTGGTCGAACTGATTGGTTTGGTCCAGTCTTAAAAACATTGATTAAAGTTATAAGATCTATGATCTATCAAAGGAGTTACAAAATGTTCTTTAAAGTAGTCATAAAATAAGTGATGAAAAATACAGAGATTAGAGCAGTGATAACAAATAAAGAAACAAAATAAATTAAGAATCCCTAAACCAAATTTAAACAAGATGTAATGGTGAATTCCAAATTAGATGAAAAATCAAAATTGGTTCAGAAAATAAATTTGTTGCACTTTCTTTTTTTCTCTCTCTTTTGTCTTTTCCTTTTGCTGATAGTTTCATACTTTCCAACTAACCTAACGCTTAGATATTAAAAAAAGGATGGTAAAAAAAGACCATAATGGGTTTTCAAAAAATGATGAAATCCTACAAAATGATGGACCAAGTCTAATAAATCAGGACCTTTCTACACATACAAGGAAAAGGGCCCTAACCTAGTAATTCTACACATCTCGATTATGTGGAGAAAATATCCATTCCAATGATCAAGCAACATGCATTAAATTTCCCTCTTGGAAAAGGTCATACCAGATCCTATATCATCCCTATGAATCTTTTACAGCTTGAAAATATTAGAATCCAAAACATCTCTAATCTATGGCATCTAACATCATTATGTTTTGACCTACCATAAAATATAAAATTTTTAGTAAGTTCTATCCTGACTACCTAAATATAGCACATATCTCTCTTGTACAAAGTTAAGCTCTCTCACAAATCTCTTTGTCCAGTTCATTTCTTTACAATCTTCAATAACAAAAATAAATTATGCTTCCATATTTGACAAAGGAATGTATTTTTGCAACATGAATTGCCAAGGCATGACTCCTCCTAAAAAGATAATTAAATAGCCCCCAAACAGAGTTTCTTGTATCAATATGTCTTGCAATGTCTAAATCTATATATGTAGAAAGAGTAAGTTTCTTTATTCTAAAACACAAACTCAAACTAGAAAAGCCACATAGATGTCTTAAAATTCACTTCATTATATTGTAATATTCTGTTCCTATATTAGAAAGAAAACAATTAACAACACTAACAATATAAGCAATATCAAAATTTGTACAAACCATTTCATATATAAAACTACTAATAGTTGAAGCATAAGGGGCTCTTTTTAGTTTTTCCTTCTTTTTCTCACTAAAAGGACATTAAGTTTTACATAATTTAAAATGCATCAAAAAAGGTGTATTTACCACCTTATCTTTGTCGATATTGAACCTTTAAAACACCTTCTTGATGCACTTCTTTTGTGATAGTTATAACTTTTTAGTCTTCCAATCATGGAAGATCTTCACACTAAGAATATGCTTTGTTGACATTATGTTTTTGATAGTAAAAGACTTACTCAAATTTTGATTTAATTTCGTAATCTTAGTACAATTTTGACCAACAATAAGCATGTCATCAACATAAATCAACAAAAGACAAAGTCATCATTAGATAATTTCCAGAAAGAAATGCAATGGTAAAAAAAATCTTCTTGAAGCCTTACTTTCTTATAATAGAATATAACTTTTTATACCACTACCTTAGCTCCTGTTTCAAACCATATAAGCTTTTCCTTTTTTAAAAACATAGTTAGGAACATATGAAAATGTATCTAACTCATAGCTGGAGCTTTAAGAGAAAGAAGGTTTCCATAAGGCATTTTGTTTTTATTTTAAAGAAGAACATCTTAAAGCTTCTAAGATGGCCTATGAGGTATATATTGTTATTTTCAACTCACATTGAGTTATAAATAAGAAGCATAAGAATCATGGTATGTCAAAGTGAAAAAGCTAAGAGAATACCTATAATGCTTAGGACCCCAATAAGACCAAGTGAAACCAACATGGGAAAGAACAACATCCTCTCAAGAAGAAGAATACGAAAAGAGTGGAATGCTACAATTATAGCAATAACAATCACATGCTTAGGATCCCAATAAGACCAAGTGAAACCAAAATGGGAAAGGACAACATCCTTTCAAGAAAAAGAATATGAAAAAGTGAAATGCTACAATTATAGCAATAACAATCATTTCAGTCAATTGATTATTAGAAGCCTAAAAAGTTAGAACCTTTTAATACAAATTTTTGCTTTATATATGTATCTTATCGTGTTTTTTCTAACAAATCGTGTTTTTTTAACAGAATTTCATTATTTATAAATTATATAATTGCTATACAGGGGATTAACTTATGTAAGTTAGATATGTTGTGGCTATCCCCTAATCTTACATAAAGTATTATTTGCTCCAAAGATTCCACATGATCTTATTTATGTGTTGGCTTTAATTAAACTTGGATTTAATGTAAACTTCCTCAATGGTATTATAGTGGATTTATATCTTCTAACCATTTGTAATTTCATGGATGTATGTTAATGGTTTTATTATTCTAGATGATGTTTATATATAAAGTAAATTGCACGACCCAATTTGACCAAGTTCATGCTTAGGGGTGAGGCCCTATTTAAATGGGTTGAGTAACCTAACCCTCTCCCATAAAAAGTCATCATTTTAGGTAGCTTGGATAGTGGTGCTTGAGCCTGACTAGGTTTTAAACTAGGCTCAGGCTACAAGTTAGGGGTTCGAGCTGGGCTAGGTCAATAATAGGTCTAACCCAACTTGACCTATTTCCATCATTATTTATATAGGTGTTAATATAAGGTATTACTTAATTTAAGTCATATAGTAATTTAAATTATGATAGAATTTTGTAGTATAATAGACGATGTCACATTGGTCAAAATTGAATAATTGATTATTTAAAGAAGCTTTTTTCGATGATTTAAATCAAATAGACCTACCTATTTGTAAATATTGTCTAGTTGATGAAATGGTAAAAAGCCATTTAGAAAGGAAAAAGAGTTTTTAATCCATTATAATGGATTCATTCAAACTTCTATGGTCTACAAATTATTTTGTAAAAAATATATATTTAATGGAGAATTAATTAGAAGATAAAATAAAAGCATTAAGAATTGATCGAGGACAACAATACTTGTCTAATAAGCTCAAGATGTTATATGACAAAAAAGGAATAGAAAGACAATTTACTATTCCTTAAACCCCCCAAAAAATGACATTGTAAAAAAAAAAGTGCTTCTAAAAATGATTAGATCTATAATAGCACAAGTAAATTTATATATCATTCATTAGGGATGCATTGCTCACAACTACTTATGTACTTAATAAGGTGTTTATAAAATTAATTATAGACACTCTATATAAGTTATGGACAAGTAGGTAATATATTCTGACAAACCTAAGACCATAAGAGTGTGTTACTAACGTTTAAAATTTCTCTCACAAATATAAAAAATTATGCCTAAAAGGGAAAAGTAGTATCTTTATTAAGTATTCTGAATACTCAAAAGGATATGTATTCATAAGTAAATGAGGTAATAAATGAGTAACTGAATTTGAATAACGAAACGTCACATTTTTTGAAAATAACTTTCCAAAGTAGGAGGAAGTAGGAAAAGATTTATTTTTATATGGGACTTTTAATCAAAATTATTCTTTTACATGTAATCAAGAAAAGGGAATCTATCCAAGTAGAAGCGATCTAAAAAAATAAAGAATTGACTTGAGATCAATTTATATTATAACCATATCAGGAGTTTATCTATTGCATTTGATTTGAGTGAAAATTATTGAGATTTTAATGAATTTCTATTTATTAAATATCATTTATGTAGAAGTAATCATAGAATATTCCCCAACATCATTTTGAAATAAAAAGGGGTAGTTCATATGATTATTTCACAAGAAGAGTGTAAGCTAAGGAAAATAAATAAGAGTCTTAATAGTCTTGCATAGGAAGAATGGATGAAAGCAGTGAAGCAAGTGACTCCTTTAAGATCCAATTAAGTGTGAGGCTTGATTGATATCTTTAATAGGCAAAATGCTATTTGGAATGAAAAAGTTCTTAAAATAAAGCAAAAGGCGCAATATTGAAAAATACAAGGCACACTTTATGACTAAAGGATATATAAAATAAGAGAGATTTCGAATAGATATTTTCAATAATTATGAGGTTTATTTTGGTTTGATTAATCTTAGATAAAGTAATCAACTTAGATCTACAATCAAATAGATGTAAAACCTATTTTTCTTACATAGAATTAGAAGAAGAAATCGATATGGAGCAACTTGTAGGTTTTAGTAAGATAAGCAAAGAGTATAAAGTTGGTTGATTGTTGAAATCAATTTATTGTTTAAATTAGTCTTTAGATAATGGTACATTTATTTTTATGATTTAATTATTTTATATGATTTTTATATGGCTAATGAAGATAACTTTATATAACACTAAAATATATAAAGATAAATTTGTAATTTTATATTTATATATAAATGATATATTGATTACTTTTAATGACTGTGAGTTTGTTAAACAATAAAAAAATAGTTACATTCTAAATTTGAAGTGAAAGATATTAGTGAAGCTATATACATTCTTGGGGTAAGGATTTTAAATAAATCATTTAAAGAGATCATTTTTCTCTTTCATAAGTGACATATATTTAAAAAATTCTTAAATGATTTTTTATGTAAGATTGTAAGCCAATTGAAAGATTGTAAGCTAATTAACAATCTTATTGTTAAAGGCGATTGTTTCAATCAAAAGCTTTGTCCATCAACACCGCAAGAAATGAAATAAATAAAGAAAGTTTATTATTCTAATACAGTTAAAAGTCTTATATATGTAATCATGTATATAAGATCACATATTTGTTATATTGTTAGAATGACAAGCAAATATTAGTGAAATCCGGTTCAAACACATTGAAAAGTAGTAAACGACATATTGATGCACTTAAAAGTTAATACTGATTACGCATTGTATTATCAAGGCAATGACCTACATATATAAGGTCATATAGTTGCATATTGTAGAAGATATTTAGATGAGAGAATACTTATGGATTTGCTCTATTACTCAATACTGGCGTAATATCATTAAAAAATAAAAAAACAATCCAATGTTGCTTTATCCACAATGGAATTTGAACTTATAACACATTTATCCACAATGGAATTTGAACTTATAACACATTCAATTATAGTACAAGAAGCTATTTGACTTAGATGTTTCTTAGTTTATTTGACATTCACTAAAAGTGAAATTTATCCAATATTAATCAAATATGATAATCAAGTAACAATCACTTATACAAAAGATCATAATTTTCGTTACAAAAACTAAGCATATAGATATTAAGAATAATTACGTGAAACATATAATTGCATCAGGTAAAGTAAACATGAAGTATATATTTACACGTTATATAATAGCAAACCCAATGATCTATTCTCTAAGATTATAAGGATATTGATATATTGTTGATAAACATTTCTGAATTTACATTCATCATTGTATTGTCACATCAACAAAAAAAGTGTTTTGACGAAATTATTATGTCATAAGCATTATGTATCTCTTGTTTCTAAAGCAAACCCAATGATCTAATCTCTAAGATTATAAGGATATTGATATATTGTTGATAAATATTTCTAAATTTACATTCATCATTGTATTGTCACATCAACAAAAAAAGTGTTTTGACGACATTATTATGTGATAAGCACTTGATTCTAAAGCATATTTTATCTGTACAAAATATTTTTAATATGAATGTAAGAGTATGTCTATAAAAAATAAATTAATTATCTTACATTGGCAATCGCCTTTAATATTAACTATAAATAGAGATAAGATAAGATCAAAATTTGTTTTCTATGTGATAATTAAGAGAAAGAAACTTAAACCATAAATGTAAGCCTTATATGATAAAAAAGGAAGTTGGTCTCAATTGATTAAATGGTTACTATATTTGTCTTTAAGTTGCCAATTGTGAGTTCTCAAAAGAAGAATTTTAAAGTAGACCAGCGAACTTTGGTTAAATGTTAAGTTTGTTTTGTTTTATGAATTGAGGACATCTGCTTTAAACAAAAATGAGTTAATATTGTAAAACTTGACTCCCATTATTTGTGTAAAATTGACCATGAAAAGGGATTAATATAAGTTATGAAAACTTAACTTATATTCTATAAGAGTCTAAAGGCTAAATAAGCATCATAATATACTCTTACAACGCTTATATAATTATTAAGAATTATATTTAAAGTTTACTACTTTTGAATGTTACCAAAGGATCATACATGTTGTGATCGTATGGATAATTCTAAAAAGAAAATTAAACATAATTTAAGAGAATTTAAAATTGAGAAAGATTATTTTTTTAATTGGTAACTCACATAGAAATATATTTAAAAATGAATATTCTATTAATCAAAGAATGAAATGCAATTATGACCCCGTAAAATAAATGAGATCAAAGAAAAATAATAATGCAAGATATAACCTAAGTATAATATATTATACTCAAGGATCGATTTATTAGCCAAAATATCATATATTCCTAACATATATATATATATGATGATATACTCTTGTCATCACATGTTGGTTATACGATTTACTGGACATAAATAAAAAGTGCTGAATTCCAATTAATTAGTATCATCATATGTGAATGTAAAATGATATTCCGTGAAATGATGGTAATTACTTCAAGTGTCAAGGCATTTATAACATTTTATGATTACTGAGAAAAGTTCTATAACAAATCCTTTATCCTGTTGAAAAGATAGAGCAAAGTTGGAATTGATTTGGTCTCATCATTAATATATGTTTTCGAGGATTCTGCAATTCCGTAAATGTGGCAACAAATTCCTCGGTCAGGCAATATTAGAAATTTCGAAGGCGAGTACATTTCATGGCTATGGGCTACACTTTCCTTTGGTCTCAGCTATCACAGATATCCTAATGGACTGCTTAGAAGGGCTAAGTCTGGCTTACAAAATGTGCATTTACCGCAGAAACTGCTGAAAAAGGAGAAGCTGGACTTGATCCTGTCATGGGACGACAACAGATACATGATCACCAATCTCTCTGGTCTCTCCTGCATCAGTCCACTCAACTCTCAATAAGTTGGCTTGCTTAGAAAGAATCGGGAGTACTCCTTTGCAACAATTCCAGAATACCAAAACAAAAGTGCTCGAAGCTTAGGTAGTCCCAAGTGTTCAACTACAGCTTGTCATTTTTTGTTTCATTAGAATAAATATTTTAAATTATGAATTAAAAAATTAATTTATTTAATACAAAATTTTCAAAAAGATCTAACTTAACTCCCTATCCCTATCCTTTTTTATATTGGTGTAATTTTTATTAATTATTTTTTGAATATATATTACATAAATTATAAAATAGTGAATTCACTTTAATTAACACTTGCAAGTTAATATCTCTTTAACTTTTAATTCTCACTAAAGTAAAAGTTAATTCCCTATAATGAACTTAAAAACGTTTAGTAGGCACATAGAGAACATGTCATACTAATTGAGCAAGGGGATTTTTTATTATAGTTTTTTACTTATGTTTCTTAATTTTAATATTAAATTCAATTTAAAATTAAATTAATTAAGTAATATTTTATTTATTCTTTGATAATACAATATTTATTAGTAAATATGAATGAAAATTTATCATATTTTGAGTTAAATATTGATATTTAAAAAATTATTTCAAAAATAACTATTTAAGTTTTTGTATTTTTAATCATATTTTAAATTTAAAATATATTTATTAAAAATTAAATATTTTAAAATAATTATAAATTATTTCAAAAATAACCATTTAAGTTTATTTATTATAGTCTAACAAATCATATACTTGAATTTATATATGGCATACCAAATAATAACAACAATTTTGAGTTTGACTCCCACCCTAAGCGTTTCTAATTCTAGAGGATTCTACACAATAATTTTTTATCAAATACTCAGCCGCAAATACCCTTCTAAGGCCTTCAATTCCAAAGCGACGAAGACCAGAGATCTGCCTCTAAACTTAGGGTCAATCCCGTCTTTTGATTAAAACCTCCCTAAAACCCCAGGTTTGCTTTCTCAACAGTCTTCTATTTGTCACTCATTCTTTCTCTCCAAGCACATAAATTTCCGTTTCTTTTGATCTTTCTGCACCGTCCTTAGCATACCATGTTGATGTCTAGGATTGTTTCACGCGTCTCGAAGCACGTGGACGGACGTGCCCTCCTTCTTCTATCTACTGCCCAGAAGCAACAATTGCCCGTCCTCTCCACACAGATACGATCGATAGTTCATGAAAATTTAACTCTGGTGGGTGTAACTGAATGCGCATGTTTTTTATTCCCCTAGTGTTTTGGTGATGTTTACGGAATTTTGTTTAAATTGGATAATACTTAGGAGTTGTAGTCTTTTTTGTGCTTGGTTAAGTATCGCTTTGTTAGGGTTTTATATTTCTTTAACAGATATTGATGGAAGTGAAATTGAGAATGAAAGTTCTGAACTTGTGTGATTTATGAGTAAGACGTTGAACAAGATGTGCTCATTCTCTTTGGGGTGACCAAGTGTAAAATTATCAATCTTTTTATTGTTTGCTTGAGTTCTGCAGTTTTTAGCTTATTAGAATGAGGTCATTCAGTTGGATCTATTTCATATTTAAGTCCTTTCAATTCATATTAATGTTATTTGCCTTCAGTTGCGATACTGGGTTGTCAGTTTCAGTTAATTACTTTTCTAAAAAATTAAGCTTTCCTTGTTTTGCTTCTCGTTGCTGGATCGTAGCTATTTGTTCTTTTTAATGAATACCTGTAACTATAGTTCTCATTGGTTATCTTAGTATTGCTTGCTTTTGTGCACACAACTAAGAGAAATTGTTAAGATATTAATAATTTTCCTTTTAAGTTATCGTAGGGAAGTGTTTGCAATTTATTGTGACAGAAAAAGTATTATGGTGTTGACATGTCTCCAGTTTTTGTTATTCTTAGATTGTAATTCCATGTGCTCATTGATTATGGTCCTCGGCATGCTTCATTTATACTTTCTAGATTGAATGTCATGCTACTTCAAGTGTGACTTTCTTTTAATTCAGACTAAAGTTTGGCAAGCTTGTCACGGAGCTATCAAATTTTCTTTTTGGTTTTGGTTCCTACTGCTAATCACCTTGTGCTAACTCTGAAAATTGAATGTAATTGCCGATTGATTTCTATCTTATTTCAAGGTTTCTCATTCTAAAGTTCATTGGCATGGCTCTTCCAGTTTGCCCCAAGTCAGGTTTCTCTGTTCCATCATGCAACGCCTAGTTTCTCTCCCTTTGGGCGATTTGGATTCACTTCATCGGCATCCCCTGAGGCTAATGAGAAGGATCAGGAGAACTCGGCGGAGAAAAATGGTTCTCCCTCAAATGCTGAGGCTGCAGAAGGAAATGATGAACAGCCTTCTGATAAAACTGAAGATTCAGTCTTGGGAGAAAGTAAAGAATCAGGTTGTAATTGAACCAACAACATCTCAAGCTGTCAAAAGAAGCGAAGAAGTACTAAGTGATTTCGTTTTCTGGTTCAGGTATGGAGGCTGAGGATGATCTATCAATGGATGATTTGGTAAAGCTTGTAGCTGAGAAAGAAGAACTTCTACAATTGAAGCACAAAGAGATAGAGAACATGCAAGATAAGGTCCTCCGCACTTATGCTGAAATGGAAAATGTCATGTCAAGGACCAAACGTGAAGCAGAGAACTCAAAGAAATTTGCCATACAGGTTTGTTTAAGGTCAGCAATAAGTTAATGTCTGAAAACATGTTTGGATGTTGATGGGATACTGTTTCATTATGATATTGTATGTGTGGACAGCTCACAACATGTGCATTTATTAAATGCTTTTCTACAGAATTTTGCCAAGAGTCTTCTGGATGTTGCAGACAATTTAGGAAGAGCTTCCTCAGTTGTAAAAGAAAGTTTTGCTAAACTTGATATCTCTGAGGACTCTACTGGAGCAGTGCCACTCCTTAAAACACTTCTGGAAGGAGTTGAAATGACAGAGAAACAACTTATAGAGGTGATTATATCTAATTATTACATTGATGCTCTTCTCTTATTGCCTTATGATTGCATTCCTTTTTGTGGGTTTAATAGTTGAAACCTCGTCTTGGATTAGTGTCTGATTGATTTCTTTTCAATTTTAAAATTTAGGTGTTTAAGAAGTTTGGAATAGAAAATTTTGATCCATCAAACGAACCATTCGATCCACATAGGCATAACGCAGCATTTGAAGTACCGGATTCTTCTAAGCCTCCAGGCACGGTTGCTGCTGTTCTGAAGGTATCAGTTGACTCAAAATCTTATTTGTATATTTTCTGATTATGGATTTCAATTGTTTATGCATGATTTCAGCTGATTCTTAATGGTTCTACTTATTTTACTGTCTTGTAAGTTATCCCTTTGCCAGTGTATCTCCAGAAAAGGTTTTCGTTCACCTATGAATTCTCGTTATCTCTTGGTTGAATAATGTTTTTCATCTTGGGCGTAACTATTTTAGATTTTACCTTCATGGTAACAATTCATGGAAGTTACTTTTCTTGGCGAGGATTGACAGCCTCATGCTAATGTACTTCTTTGTGTTGGCATTGCAGACAGGATACATGCTCTATGATAGGGTTATTCGGCCAGCTGAAGTTGGCGTCACTCGAGCAGTGGAGAATGACGCAGAAGCAAGAGAGGATGGAAAAGGTTCTGATACTTGAAGATGAGGCAGGCATTTTCTGCGACAAAAAAGGTTCCCTTTACAAGCGGAATGAAATGTAACAGTTTTCTGTTAGGTTAGCTTGTCATCTGCAGACCATGGAACTTACGTCTTCGAAACTAAATTGTAGAAGATGAGCCGATAGCTTTTCATTGTTATTATTTTTTGAGTAAAGTATTAATACTAATTAAATATTGTTTGAATTAAATTTAAGTTAATAATTAATTATATTTAAACATCTATGACCGGACCGATCAGAGATATGAACCTGCTCTCAATTGTCTGGTGTCTAATCTCCCAAGTGTCTCGTAAGCTTTGGTCATGAAAAGATTAGCTAACAATGTATTGCACGTAATAAGCATGGACGGAAAATTGCAGAATGGTCTGTCTACTTCGATAGATGATACCATATAGTTTCTACAGTACAGACATGGAGATAACCTGCAGTCAGAGATTACCAATTGACGAAGGATGCTTGTCACGTCAACTTGGGCATAGGTCTTCACTCAATAACTAATAACTATCTAGCACTTTAGCTGCTCTCACAAATTAAACTAAAGCTGCTTGTTCTGATACTCTACAAGACAAACATGTACTTCTCGTCCTTCAAGAGTGGACTCATAAGCCACTGGCATAAAAACATGAGAACTCAATTCTTTTGTTCTGCGTGTGTAGAGAGCTTCAACCTCTCAACCTAAACCTGCATTCTTCCAGTGACCATCTTGATTAACGGAATTATTCTCAATATTGCGGCCTTTCAAAGACAACCCCAAATCCAAATGACTTGTGTGTGATTCCTACAGGGCAAGAAAATTCTTATTAGTTGCACTAAATATATGATTTACATAGCTAACAGTAGCCTATAAGTCTTATACCACACGTGAAAAATGTAAGTGGATTATCTATTTTTGCAACTATGGTCAAGGATCCAAACCCACGACCTACAAGCCAGGAGAAAACTCTGCCATTTCATAACTACAATAGAAACTTTTTTACTCGAGCAAACTCTCGCATTTCATAACTACAATAGAAACTTTTTTTACTTGAGCACATAAAATGGGAAAAATCTTAACCTTTAGTGAACTATAGTATGCAATAAAAGATCTCCCTAGTTCAGGACACAAAACTATGATTTCCACTCACTATCCTGTCAAGTATAAAACTTTGAACAAGAATCAAGGCAGAAGTATCAAATGGAAGGAAGTACATTAAACTGACTTCTGCGGAACATAAGCAACAGGGTCTAAGTCAGACCTGAGTTTCTTTCTTCAACTCTTTGTTCCCCTTGAGCTCATCAATCCTTAAGGTTTCACGAGCAGTGAGCAGATTGGTCTCACTGCTACGACTTTCCTGCTCGAGCCTCTTGGCGGCCTTTCTCTGTTCCTCCACAACAGCAATCTATAGGATAAAAAGAGTAATCAACCTATGATTCTGAGTCACATTTGGCAATAACAAGCTCTTGCTCACCTACACTATTTTCTTGGCCCAATAGCAATAACAAAGACTGAAAATGGAAATTTGAGACCAAATGTTGCACAACAGACATTACACATAAAATGAATCATTTTCTGCAAAGTTTAAGAAGCTCGATCAGATCCACAATTTCTAGCTACATGTTAAAGGCTTAAGCCGAATACTAAAGCGACGACAAAACATCTGCTTATAGCTCAAGCCACAATTTAACAAGGTTAGTAAAATCCAAGCAAATTAAGCTCACTAACTAGATGAAATCTTTGAAGTAGAAACGTTTCAAGCAAAGGGGAGAAAACCCATTTCCAGTTCACTAACTAGATTCTAAACGCCAACTTCCTTTTCTTACTAGTTTAGTATCGAAGACCCCCACCTCAAGATTGAACCAGAAAGCATAGCAAAGCACACATGTCCAACACAGATGGTTGAGTGCCGACTGCACATAAGAACTTACCGGAGTATAGCGGAACTTGCGCTTGGGAGGCTCGTCGGAGGAAGCATCGACGGCCGTCGTGAGAGGGGTCCACCGGTGGAGGAGGAGCCGAGAAGTGCCGTTGTTGTTGTTGTTGTTTTGTGAGTGGGAGTTATGATGGTTAGCGGTAGCAGGAGACGACGACGACACGTGGACCCACTTTTTCCTCCACTTCCTCACGGGACCGTTGAATACCGCCGCCGTCGCAGAAGGGCCGTACCGAGAGGAGGCTCGGCCGAGTCGAGACCCCACTCCCTCCATTTCTCTCGTCTCGGCCTTGTAAAGGAGAGACCTTTGTCGGTGATGTTACCCTTACCCCCAAGAAGTAGCAGACAAAGGTGAGTGGTAGACAGCTTTGTCAAATACTTAAGCACACTTATCTAGCGGCGTCGTTTCAGGGTTTCGAGCCATTCTCAGAACACCTGTGATCAACTGGTTACTGGAGGAATAAAGTAGTGGCTTGTTAGTGATTTTCTTACAAGGGTTGGAATAGATTTTTTTTTTTCTAATGACAACTAAAGTACAGGTATCTATTTCGCTGACAGGGTTCCAAGTTGTTTAAGGATTAATCCTAGGATTTTAGAAACATAATTGGAGAAGATATTAGAGAATGGGTTTGTCCATCTACAATTACTTTTATAAGCTTTCACAAGGAGAAGTGACATCTGAAACTGACAGCCAGCCATGATTTGATGTTTGATCGTCAAGTCCACTACTGACCTCGGCTGGAATCTGAATCAGCCACTGACCCAGCAATTCTTCTGCCGACAAGGATCCCCTTCTTCAGAACCCAAGTTCCAACCTAAACTTTGTTGAAACTCCTCTCGCCCACATCCTGTGCAGTCCAATACTCATCATTTCCTCAATTTTCTTCCAAGTTAAAGTAGCTCCTTCGTTCACTTCCTCTTTATCTTCCTTAGAAAAATAAAACAAAATGTGTAGGTATAGACATTGGGTTCAGTTGTTAATTTAGTGTGCAAAAGAAAATATTACAATGTAATGACCACCTTCACCTTGCAAAACCAATCGTTTCAAAATATCAATTGACCTTTGCGTGGGAAGACCATTAAAATTCGGACTGTTTGACACGTAATGTTGATTCTTCTTTGCTTCTTTTTTCCTCCCTCATTTCTTGCCCTTCTCCTTGATTTTAACTCCAATTTTGCCACTGATTATTTTAAAGAGATTATTAATTTTTACATTTTAAATAAATTATCTAATAATTTAATAATGTAAAAATCAAATATATGATTAGTTCAAGTAATTATTTAACAATTCATACTTTTTAAGAATTCTAATGTTTCAATTACCAGGGGTTGAAGTAATTTGAATTCAAGAACTTAAACATTTGAAAATTTTTAAGAAATTCTTTAATCACTTAAAACAATTGTAAAGTTTTATTTATTTTGAGATTTTTGTTTTTAATTTATTTTTTATTTCTCTATTTTTATAATTTATGAAATCACATAATAAAAGTGAATTTTCTCTTTTTATTTATATTTTTATGTCAAACTCTAATTTTTTATTAGTTATACATATAATATTATATTATTCAATATTGAATAATGATAAAATTTATGAAATTATAATTTGATAACTAACAGTAAGTAATTCTTTTGAATATTTTCAAATAAAATCATTTCAAAAAACTAATTATAATTTAATAATTAACAATAAGTAATTTTTTGAATATTTTCAAATAAAATCATTTAAAAACTAACTTCAAATTTAAATTATTTTAAAATGAACAATTAATTATTTAATAAAAAATGATTTAAATTCTAAAATACTGAAATTAATTTTTATATATTCTTTTAAATAAATTTTAGCAAATTAAATTGTTTAAATTTTAATAAAAATAACAAATTTTAGTTAATATTTATTTTCTTCTTCAAGTTCTGGTAGGACAAATAGATTTTGGACATAAAAGGCTCCACCATCCATTTCTTGCTGTTTCCCTCTCTAGACTTAGCTTCTTCTATTCTTCACTCATTTTCTCACTCTACAACAGTGTCGCAAGTAGTGAGAACAGAACGCAGAGAGTTTTAGATCTGAAAATAACAGATACGTAGAAATCCTTAGCCTGTAAGACGATATGGGTAATTCTTTTTTTTTAAGTTCTGAGTCATTGTTTGGGGCTTTAGTGGCAAATGTGGCTTTCTTCTGGTTTTACGATAACTAGGGATCTAAGATTCTGATTGGTCGTGCTGTAAGACATTTTTGCCAAAAGGCCAAAATTATAATTTTCCTATAAAATGGACAGTTATTAATTATAATTTTAGTTTTTTAATAAACTATCAGTTAAGTTACATAATTTGATCCAGATAAAAATAATCAAGTGGCTCAATAAACGATTTAGATTAATGGGTCGAAGTCCGAATGGAAAATGGATTCCTTTTAGTGTAGCCGTAGTCTATATCGATCTTGTGAGGGGGAAGCCCGATATGAAAGCTATATAAATAGGTTATGGTCTCCTACAGTTACTAATATTAATCGTAAGCATACAGTTTTCTGACTTGTTAAGAGAGCTTATGTATTAAGAAAATTGTAGAAAAATCTAAACCTCGTGTCAGGAAACACTTTCCGTAAAGGTCTCGGGAGATTCATGATTATTTGGAGCTCGGAATCGGCAACGAAATCAGAGATGGAATCGAAATCAAGTATTCTGCATTTCCTTCGTTTTAACTCTTTCATGTATGATCCTGGGGATAAGGCCTGTGCTACACATTACACGTGGTATCAGAACAGTTACATTATCAGGTTGTCGGAAACGAAGGTTTTTCGGTTTTTCATCTCATATGGTTTTCTTATGTTTTTGATTCGTTTTTCGATTTTTTTACATATATAATTACGTAAAAGTAATATACATAAGGCTATCTATGAAAAACGAATCGAAAACGGGTCAAATGGAGTGAAAAACTATGTTCAGCAATGCCAGAAATCATCTTTGACATCAGAAGCAAGCTCGACGTCGCTACAGTGTCACAGGAGTCAGCGTACAACTGACGCGTGCAATGCATGCCTCGACACATTGCTCCAGCAGGTAACGGAAGCATGTCGCGCAAGAATTTCACGCGTCGAGCCATACAGTACGCGCGAGTTGGTGTGTGCAGCGCACGCGTGGCCCACGACCACGCGCAGCTGACATGTGCGTGACATCAGCCATAAGGACTATGGTAAAAAAATTTTCAAAAATTCTCATAAAGCTATCTGGGTATTTTTAGGTCAGTTTTGGGGTCGGAGAATTCTTTTAAAGTGATTTTATAATTTTTTGGATTTATTACATTGGTAATTGAATTCTGGAGAAGTTTTTAAAGCTTTTTTAAAGCCAATTTTGAGTGCATTTTCGTACTCCAAACTGTACATAAGGGAGACACTTAAAGTTTTATGTCTTGTGTGGTAGGTTCTGTATTTGGAAAAGCAAGATGGACACTCTCATTGAGAATTTTTAAATAAAAGTCTCAAATAAAGTTTAAAGATGATATTTTCAATTTTTGTAAGTGATTATTTGACTGTGTATTTAGTTTTTGCATTTATAATTAATTTTCACATACATTATGCCCATATAGAATGTGAGGATGACATAAACTTGTATCTCTTGTGTTTGCGATACTTTTTGGGTGCTGATAAGATTGTAGTCACTACAGTGACCTTTCGAGTTAGTATTTAGATTGTACCACTTGCATGTTTGGGGATGTCTCTGGTCTCATATTCGATTATTCTGCCCACAGGTGTTAACCTTATATGAGATTTTTAGATGTACATAAAAACATTAGATGGAGGAAGACCGTTACTTAAATGATCTATTCACCCACAGGTGGTAATATCATAAGAGTTGATTGGTTTGTACTTTGATTGCTTTTATGTGAAGGTCTAATTACATATATTATGTATTCAGTCCACAGATGTTTCATAATATGTACAATCGGATTCTCTGTATAGATACTATTTTAATGCTCTAAAGTATCACTGTTGTCATGCATTTATATTGATCTTGACATTGTCCTTTCTATTTTTCAATCACCTTTTCGGTCAACAACAATACTGTCACCATTGAAACCTTGAATGATTTAAACTTCAAGAAGTGGAAGAAGGACATGGAGTTTCCATTGGAGATGGCGGACGTCAGTATGACCATGCTTATCGAGCGACCTCCCCTACTATAGATGTTAGCTTAGAAACTAACAGAGCAGTTATGGCAACCTGGGTAAGGTCAAATAAGATGTACTATTTGACCATTAAGAGGTCGATACCGGATCATCTGTTAAGTGGATTGGCAAACACGACCGTAGCGCGGGAGTTCATAGACAACATATCCTAGAAATACAAGGTCTCTTCTCACGTTGAGTAGAGCGCCTTGATCAAGGAACTATTCTCCATGAGATACACTGGAGAGGGAGGCGTGCGAGAGTATATCATCTGGATGTTGTACCTTCAGAGCAGGTTGAAGGCACTAGATATACTGATCACTGACTCACTGATAGTGCATCAGGCATTAAACACTTTTCCTCAAGAGTTTGAGATGTTGGCCACTTCTAACATCTCACGGGATGAGAACTGGGATATCAATTCCTTGATTTCTCGATGTGCTATAATAGAGGAGAAGATCAAGAGCTCCTCATGCAGTTATTTGCAACTGTGAAGGGTAAGGGAAAGACTAAACCCCAGTAGCCTAAGGGTGAGGGTAAGACACCCAAACCCTCTATCCAGATTCAGAGTGGGCAGCCGAGCATTGCGAAGGGCCACATGACTTTAAAAGTATGAGATGCTTCTTCTGTAAGAAGAAGGTCGAAGTACAAGCTTTGGAAGGTTAAACAAGGGTTGTCAGATAACTCCTCGGCCTTTATGATTCATGAATCCAATATAGCTATAACCACATCAAGTTCTTGGTGGTTAGAAAGCGGAGCTTCTAACCATATTGCATCCACGATGCAGGAGTTCATATCCAGGAGAAGGTCAACTAGAGGGAAGTAAAAGTTGATAGTCGACAACAATGAGGAGGTAGACGTTTTGTATGTAAGAGATGTAGGATTAAACCTCGATACGGTGTTTGTACTGTATTTATGGGACAAATTTTATATACCATCTTTTAGACGAAATCTGATATCTATATCAATTTTGGATAAGGAAGGTTATTGTTTTGTATTTGATAATGCAGTTGTAAATATTTCTATCAATACAAGACATATCGGTACTGCCTTCTTATCCTACAGACTATATAGTATGTGTATTACTCCTAATGAGATGTATGTCTCTTCTTATGTTGTCGAACCTATTACTCGAAAGAGAACCTTCATAAAAGACACATCGTACATGTTATGACATAAACGTCTTGGCCACATTTCTAAGGAGAGGGTTGAGAGATTGATAAAGGATAACATTCTCCCAACTCTGGACTTCAGTGATCTGGAGACATATGTCGATAGTTATAGTGGCAAGTTGACCAAAATAAAGAAAAAAGGTCAACTTGTGGTTCAGGCTTATTGGACCTTATATATACAGATGTTAATGGTCCCTATATAGTCACGTTGTGCAATGCCAAATACTTCCTGACATTTATAGATGATTATTCCCGTTATGGTTATGTGTTCTTAATTAAAAAGAAATATGAAGTTCTTAATAAATTCAAGATCTTTAAGACTGAAGTTGAGAACCAATTGAGAAGATCAATAAAGATTGTCAGATCTGATAAAGGAGGGGAATACTATGGCAAACATGGGGTTGTAGGATAAGAAAAAGATCCGTTTGTCAGATATTTGGAATCAGTTGGAATAATGGCTCAGTTCACTATGCTAGGTAGTCCTGAGCAAAATGTTGTGGTTGAAAGGCATAATCACACCCTAAAGGACATGATGAGGTCAAGATAGAGCAGGACTAACCTATTCGAATACTTTTGGGGTGAAGCCATCAAGACGACATTATATATCTTGAATAGAGTCCCCGAGCAGGTCAGTATCAAAGATGCCTTTTGAACTCTGAAAGGGTTGGAAGCCAAGCCTTGCACACATTCATGTGTGGGGCTACCTGTTGAGGTGAGGTTGTATAATCCTTATGAGAGTAAATTGCAATCTCGTTCAACTTGTTGTTATTTAGTGGGTTATCCCGACCACTTTAAGGGCTACAAATTTTACTATAGAGAGGGAGGGGCCAGAATAGGGGAATCACAGACGGTGAAGTTCCTAGAATAGATTAGATTGCTAGACCCATACGATTGTACTATGATAATCTTGCTGCAGTGTTGTTCAGTAACAACAACAAGAGTATCACAGGGTCTAAGCATTTGGAGGCCAAGTATTTGAACATAAAGGAGTTGATCCAGAAGGGTGACGTTGAAGTGGAGCACATCAAGATTGAGGAGATGTTAGCTGATCCGTTGACTAAAAGACTTCGCTCACTAGTGTTTGATAGACATGTATCCAATATGAGCGTGTTGAAGTCCTTAGGCAGCAATAGTTAGAGATCACTGTATTTTGATCATTTAATGATTGTTTATTTCGTTGTATTATGACATTATGATTATTTATTAATAAAGATGATCATATTTTTATCCTCAGTAATAATTGTTTTTGTATATAGTCATAATACATATGGAAGTCTTAAGATTTGTGTTGATCTGAAGCATTTTAAAGGTCATTGGGCATTTATAAAGATTGACCTTGAGCTTATGTCATTAAACACATAAAGTTTATATGG
>JANZXP010000196.1:43541619-43563869 GCA_027576715.1 Erythroxylum flavicans | reverse complement strand
AATTATATATCTTGAATAGAGTCCTGAGCAAGTCAGTGTCAAAGACACCTTTTGAGCTTTGGGTTGGAAGGAAGCCACACCTTGCACACATTTGTGTATGGGGCTGCCCTACTGAGGTGAGGATGTATAATCCTAATGAGAGTAAATTGCAAACTCGTACAACTCGTTGCTATTTAGTGGGTTATCCCGACCACTCTAAGGGCTACAGATTCTACTGTAGAGAGGGAGGGGCCAGAATAGTGAAATCACAGACGACAAAGTTCCTAGAATTATATGTCTATGATGAGGGAGGATCCTCATATCCTCCAGAAGTTAGCAAGACGGATACTATGATCGTTTTGTATCCGTTTCCCATACAATCAGTTCCAGTGGAAACGAGCCCCAGTACCGTGCCTATGCAAGCACAGGAACCTTCACCTATTCAGAAGGAGGTTTCTGAGGTACAGGAGCTTGTACATTATGCAGATCCACCAGAGAGAGGCGACCTGCTATCTCATCAGACTACATAGTCTATTTAGGTGAGTAAGACTATGATAGTGGATATGTTAAGGATCCAACTACTTTTTCAAAGGTCATTTCTAGACCCCATGCAGACATGTGATGGGAAGCAATGAAGGACGAGATGCAATCTATGAGGTATAATAAGGTATGGGAACTTGTTGATTTACCTCAATATTGTAGACCTGTTAGTTGCAAGTGGCTATTTAAGACCAAGAAGGATACATAGGGTCAAGTTGAGAGGTTTAAGGTGCGTCTAGTTGCCAGGGTATTCACTTAGATAGAAGGAGTTGACTTTAATGTCACCTTCTCTCTCGTGTCCTCGAAGGATGCATTTAGAGTGATCATAGCATTAGTAGCTCATTATGATATGGAGCTACATCAGATGAAGGTGGAGACCGCTTTCCTAAATAGTGACCTTTATGAGGAGGTCTATATGGAGCAATCTGAAGGATTTTAGGATCAGGATGCAACTGACAAGGTATGCAAGTTGAATAAATCAATATATTGTTTAAAGCAAGCTTCCAAACAGTGGTATGTAAAGTTTGATGAGATTTTGACCTCATTCGACTTTGTGGAGAACAAAGTCGAAAGATGCTTATACTATAAGGTCAAGGGGAGCAAGGTCATCTTTATACTTCTGTATGTCATTGATATCTTGCTCGCGTTAAATGATTTGACCATGTTGCATGAAGTTAAGTAACTTTTAGCTAAACATTTTGACATGAAAGATTTGGGTGAAGCATCTTTTATCCTCGGTTTACAGATTCATTGAGACAGATCTCAACACCCGTTAAGCCTCTCTCAAAGCGAATACATTGAGCATGTGCTTCAAAGGTTTAATATTGCTGAATGTAGACATGTTGTAGCACCTATCTCTCATGGAGAGAGATTTTTTTGGCACAGTGTCCAAAGAATGAGGTTGAGAGAGAGGCAATGAGGAATGTTCCGTACTTTAATATTGTTGGTAGCCTGATATATGCCAAGATGTGTACTAGACATGACATTGCATTTGTTGTTGGACTGCTAGGTTTATATCTGGCTAACCCAGGTGTGGGCCATTAGAATGCAGTCAAACGGGTGTTGAGATACCTAAAAGGTATCAAGAATTATATGTTGACATGCAGGAAAGTCAACGAATTGAACCTTACAGGGTATACGAACTCATATTTTGCTATGTGTCCAGATGATCGCAAGTCTACTTCAGGATACATTTTCATATTGGCAGATGGTGTGGTATCATGAAAGAGTGTCAAGCAGACACTGGTTACTTCCTTAACCATGCATGCAGAGTTTGTTGCGTGTTATGGAGCAACTACACAAGCGGTTTGGCTCAGAAACTTGATTTCTGAGTTGTCTGTGGTGGATTCGATTGCTAGACCCATACGGTTGTACTGTGATAATCTTGCTGCAGTGTTATTCAGTAACAACAATAAGAACATCACAGGGTCTAAGCATTTGGAGGTAAAGTATTTGACCATAAAGGAGCTGATCCAGAAGGGTGACGTTGAAGCGGAGCACATCAGGACTGAGAAGATGTTAGCTGATCCTCTGACTAAAGGACTTCGCCCACTAATGTTTTCTAGATATGTATCTGGTATGGGCGTATTGAAGTCCTTAGACAGTAGTAGTTAGGGATCACTGTATTTTGCTCTTTAAATGATTATACATTTTGTTGTATTATGACATTATGATTATTTATTAATAAAAATGATCATATTTTCCTCAGTAATAGCTGTTTTGCATATAGTCATAATACATGTAGAAGTCTTGAGATTTGTGTTGATATTAAGCATTTAAAAGGTCATTGGGCATTTATAAAGTTTGACTTTAAGCTTATGTCATTAAACACATAAAGTTTATATGGATATCCTTAAAGTTTCATATGACATAGGGGGATATAAGTTTTAATCCCATAAAGGTTCTCTAATGATTTTTAGCATTCGGTTGGAGAATTTAAAGGTTTTCTCTAATACTATTTAGCATCTGGTGAGAGGAAACAAGTTTTCTCCAATCTGTTTAGCATTCAGTGAGAGAAAATAGGATTTATTTGCTACAGTTTAGCACATGCAGTTTAGCATAAAGTTAAAGAATTCGAGACCCATAGACCAAGATGATACATATTAGATCATAAAGGTATCATTCTAGTCTACCACACTCCATTTTCCCATTCATGTTAGTAAGGTATTAAATATTTGTGATTGTATTGGATCTGTGTCACACATGACACATGTGTTTGATATTTTTTGGTATCGAAAGCCTTACACGACAGAATGTGAGACTTTCATTACCTTTGGATCAAATGTTTTTAAAATTTTTGGTACCAATACAGTAGCGTGACTTAACCGAGTTTTTAAACTGTTTTGAACTTGATTAAAACTGCAATTAATAATTGTCCAAGGAAGAGATTGTAAGACATTTTTGCCCCTAAGGACAAAATTGTAATTTTTCTATAAAGTGGACAATTATTAATTGTAATTTTGATTTTTCAATAAATTATCGATTAAGTTACGTAATTTGATCCAGATAAGGGTAATAAAGTGACCCAATAAATGATCTAGATTAATAGGTCAAAGTTCGGGTAAAAAATGGATCCCTTTTAGTGTGGATCTGGTCCATATTGGCCTTGTGATGGGGAAGCCCGATATGGAAGCTCTATAATTAGGTTATGGTCACTTACAGTTGCTGATATCAATCGTAAACATACGGTTCTCTGACCCATTAAGAGAGCTTACGTATTGAGAAAATTATAGAAAGACCTAAACCTCATATCGGGAAACACTTTCCATAAAGGTCCCAGGAGAATCGTGATCGTTTGGAGCTTGGAATCGACATCAGAATCAAAGATGGAACCGAAATCAGGTATTCTATATTTCCTTCATTTTAACTCTTTCATGTATGATCATGGGTACGTAATAAGACCTGTGCTACGTATTACACGTGGAAGTAGTCAAGTAGTTGTTATGCTTAGTGGGTTAGTGTTGGTTCATTTTGCTTAAGAAATGGAGATATTGGTTTTACTTGTTTAAAGCTTGAAAATTGAACAGGATATTTTAAGATGATGATTGGGGTTCAATTCCTGTAATTGGATCATAAAGTGGAGATCTTGGTTGTGATTATTGTTGGGTTTTGGTACCTTCTTACGTGGAAAAAATCATGTTTTAGCCCACTATGTTAATTATTTGGGCTTTTTTGTTATTTACTTTTTTAGCCTAATAGGCCAATTTTTTGATAGCTTATAGTAGCCATCTTTTCTTCAGCAGATCGCGTCGACAGAAAGCAAAAAAAAAAAGAACATAGTAAAGAAGTTGCAGGGCATTTTTGGATTTACTACTTCACTTTTCTCCTCGATCCTTACTCTTCTACTGTTGGATAGAGCTGAAAATTTAGGAATGTGTTCCTGAAACAGTCATTTACGTTCTGAACGGTCAGCTTTTCGTTTGGAGTTTTGGAAGTTGAGATTAGAATCTCATAATAGTAATGCATTTTTGGGTGATTTCTCTCCTTTTATGTTTCTAATAATATTATCTTATGTAGCTACTTATTCCTCTTATTGATGTTGATTTTATGTCTTTGAGAAGAGGATATTTGTACACAATTTGATTTAGTGAAGCTAATTTTCGGACCGAAGATCCCGTGGTTTTTACCCTTGATCTGAAGGAATTTTTCACATTAAAAATTGCGATATCTTTATTTGTGTTTGATTTATTATTATTATTAGTGAATTGTTGCTAGTATTTATTTACTCTTATTATTCAAATATATTTGAGAATTTTTGATATTATGTTTACACTTTCGTAAAATTTAGCAGTACCAAGTTTTTTCCAACATCAATGTATCAGAGTATTAGATGATTTAATCCTTTTGGTCTATTTGAATTTCAGAGGTTAATAATAGTAAACTGATTTGTTTGAATCGAGCCAATTATCAAAAATGGAACGGTACGATGAAAGATTTGTTATTTCTTATCTTCGATGTATAAAGTTTCAGAGAAGTTGTAGGGACAATTTTTGGACGAGCTCCTTCACTTTTCTCTTTGATCCTCACTTTTCTGTCGTTGATCTAACTAAAAATTTGGGAATGTGTTCCTGAGACAGTCATCTACATTTTGAACGATTAGTTTTTCATTTAGAAATTTGGATGTTGAAATTGGAGCCTCAAAATAGTAACACCTTTTTTGGTGATTTCTCTCTTTTTATGTTCCTAATAATATTATCTTGCATAGTTGCTTATTCTTCTTGTTGATATTGATTTTGTGTTTTTAAGAAGTGGATATTTGTATACAATTTGATTTAGTGGAGCTATTTTTTTGGTATTATGTTTACACTTCTACAGAATTTAGCAATACCTAGTTTTTCTCAAATCTATTTGAATAATAGGAGTAAATAAATACTAATAACAATTCACCAATAATAACAGCAAATCAAACACAAATAAAGACACCGCAATTGTTAACCTAAAAAACTCCTTTAAATCATGGATAAAAATCACGAGATCTCTGGTCCAAAAATTAGCTTTAGGAAATCAAATTATGCACAAATATCTTCTTCTCAAAGACAAAAAATTTGTATCAACAAAAAGAATAAGCAGCTACACAAGATAATATTATTAGGAACATAAAAGGAGAGAAATAATCAAAAAATGTGTTACTATTATGAGGCTCCAATTTCAAAATCTAAATTTCTAAACAAAAAACTGATCGTTCAAAATGTAGATGACTGTCTTAGGAACACATTCCAAAATTTTCAGCTAGATCTAAAGATAGAAGAGTGAGGATCAAGGAGAAAAGTGAAGCAGCTCGTCCAAAAATGTCCCTGCAACTTCTCTGAAACTTTATGCATCGATGACAGGAAATAACAAATCTTTCATCTTACCCTTCCATTTTTGATAATTGGCTCCATTCAAACAAACCATTATACTAGTATTAACCTCCAGAATTCAAATAGACCAAAAGGATTAAATCATCTAATGCTCTGATACACTGATGTTGGAAAAAACTCGGATTTGCTAAATTTTGCAGAAGTGTAAGCATAATACCAAAAATTCTCAAATCTATTTAAATAATAGGAGTAAATAAATACTAACAACAATTCACCAACAGTAACAACAAATCAAACACAAATAAAGATATCGCAATTTTTAATGTGAAAAACCCCTTTAGATCAAGGGTAAAAATCACAGGACCTCAGGTCTGAAAATTAGCTCCACTAAATCAAACTATGCACTCATTTGATTTCCAACAACCCGAATTATTTTTATAACACCCCACTCCCATCTGACATATGTCCGTACGCCCTTTGGACGAATGTGCACATGCCAGATAGAAATGGCATGCTAACTCACTATATCGTATGACATCATTATTAAAATCATAAATAACACAATGTCTAAAATCCAAAATTTCCTCATTTCATTTCACAAACCATAATTTACAATGTAGCATTATGTGCATCATCCATGTTTATACAATATCAACCTATCAGAGTCTACATCTCTGTCTACAAAGCATATGACACACATGAGGAATTAACAAAAATTAAGACTAATCCTTCAATCCTAGTTGACCGACCTTTGAGTCATGTCTTCTATCTAAAAGTTGTACAAAATCTCTTCTAAGCAGTTTTAAAAGCTAAGTCGTCGCTCTCTCGAATTTGAAAATCTCAACGTTGCAATTTGGTTAAGCTTTTCGAACTCAGTTGAGTAATCATCCTCGATGGTTCATTCTTATCATGCAATACAACAATTCATGTTATCATCTAATTCAAATCATCTCAAATATCACCAACCTATTTTATTTATTTTTAATTTAAAAAACAAAAAATGATGTTACATCATTTTTTGCATATTTATCACCTGAGTTTGGCCTGTTAACTTCGGGCTAGGTCTGGCCCGTGATTAAATTTCATCCTTACACATTACCATTTTGAAGCTCTTTTACTTGGATCCATTTGGATCTATTTCTAGTGCCCATAAAAGACCCCTTTAATTAAATCATCACTTTGATAGGTTCAAGTTAGAAAATTTGATTTATGTGCTCGAAGACAATTCCAATATAGGGTAAAAGTTTGCATAATAAAACTCCGAAAATCATGCCTCACTTTTAACTGTTAGATCTTTAAATCTAAGTTATGAAATTGTTTTAAGTGTTGGCAAGTTTTGATCAATATTTGGTACTCGAATTAATATGAAGATAGTATGTTGACGATGAAATAAAGCAAATACTTACAAATAGGTGAGGCAAAAGAGTAAATATTGACAAAAATTCAAAAGTAGGCAAATATAGGTATGTATTGGTGTATTTTGGCAAAACTATTTGATGATGAGTGAGATTCAGAAGCAAAACCAAAAAATGATGGCACAATAAAAAATTATGCTAAGTTTGAGGGTGTGCACAAGTATTTAACTTCGTCGAGGAAATTGAAAGGTATATAAATTAGCCAATTTTATTATACGTTGCATCTTATTGTTGCCAACTTAGATCATAGAACAAGGTGACTGTACCATAAATATGGTTAGATGAACCGTGTACAAAGATAGTTCGAAATGACTAAACCAAAGGCTCATCAAGACATTTATTTTCAGGAGATAAAGATGCAACAACACATGGAAAGAGCGTGTAAATAGTGGACTAAGAAAGTAGAACACTACCTTATAAGGTGGAAGTATTTCTTTAAGTAGTGGGAAAGTAGTCCGATGATGTGGCAATATAATGACATATTCTAAGACCTTATTTTCAATGTGCTAATTAGATTTAGTGGCCTAAAGTAGACAACTCTCCACTAACTTGGTGGAGTCATTGGAAGAAATGATAATTCCCTGTTAACTTGATGGATTATTAGATAAAGTGGGTAATTTAAACTTGGTCCTTAATTTTTTGCAAATCTATATAGAAGTATCCTTGTAAGTTCATTTGTGTGATATTGTACATTTAATTATTTACAAAAGAGTTAAGAGTTTTAAGAGAAATTTCTTCTTGAGAGCTTTGCGTAAGAAGATCATTGAGCGGTTTATTATAGATTGCTTTAAGTTGAAAGTAACTTGAATTCCTTTATATTGTTTATTTATAAATAGATCATTAAAAGGTTGGCTTCTTTATATCTTTCTTGTTCATTCATTTGATTGATTTATGCTAAACACTTGTGTATTAAGAGTGTGAGTAAAAAATTTAAACACGAATAGTGTGGGATGTTCAGAAATAAACAAATTTGTTAATTGATGATAACGAGAGAAGTTTGAGTTAAGCATTAGCATAATTAAGCTTGACTGCCGCACTAGGAGTTATGCAATTTTATCCAATTCTACTGCACTCGAAAAAATCCATGTGATAACTAGGATTAGATTTTTTTTTGGTAAATAGTCATTGGTATAAGTGATCTTGTGAAAACATTGTTTGAATAAAGGCAATTATTGTTTCTTTAACTCTAATATAAAAAAGTGTGGTTCCTTTTTCAGAATGTTCTGAAGCTTTAATGATGGAACTTTAAGAAACAAAAGGAACACTTGAGAAATAGTTGAAAGCTCCTGAGTTACAACTTATCAATGTTCAAACATATTATTTCTTGGTACGAACTGGTAGTCCAATCAAAGAGCACTTTAGTGAATGTGCGAGAGGCATAAGCTTTTAATAATAAGCACAATGCCAAAGAACTTAGAAATTTCTTATAGGATATGGAACAATACTTTACACCAATAAAAGTGTCTGATTTAGAGAAGGTATCAATCACGATAATGTACATGATAGATGATGCAAAGTTATGGTAAAGGATGTGAACCTCTAATGATATTAGTACAGGTAGATATTCCATTTATGCTTAAAAGAAGATGAAGAAGGAGTTAAAAGTTTAGTTCCTCCCCAATCACATTTCTTAGCTTATGATAAAAGCTTTTAAATGGTTAAAACAAGACGACTCAGTGCCATAATATGTTAAAAAATTCAAATATTTGATGTTAGACATGCATAACATTTAGAAAGAGTACAAGTTATTCAACTCTATAAACAACTTATATGATCATGCAAAAGATGAGCTTTAGAGGCAAAATGTGAAGGACTTGCCTAACATAATAGCAACTATATATGTCTTGGTAAATCTCTAAATGTAACCACCAATTTGAACTAACAAAGAGGTTAAAAAGAATAGTGGAATTATGAATGACACACAGAAAGACAAGGAGAAGGTATGTGAAACTTCTAATTGGAAGTCGATAAAGTTATCAAAATAAGAAATTGTTTGTTTCATTTATGAAAGATCATGCTCCCTAACAAAAAGCAGGTGAGGAATAAATCAATTATATATTTGCAAAAGATGAAGGAAAGGAAGGTATGAACCCAGTAGAAGAAGCTTACCTCAACAATTATGTTATGTTAGAAGCAATGAACCTTGTGAAGAGCATCCAAGCAAAAAAAAAAAAAACTTGACAGAGAAGAAAAATAGTATGTGGGTAATCTAAGGATTAAAACAAAGACTTAATATTATCTTCAAATTTTAACTAAGGAGTCTTCAAGGGAATTGTTTGTAAAGGAGTGCCTGCATACTATTTTGACAAGATAGTTAAAGTGTTTTGGTAGGAATGATTTGTTATACCTTTAAATACAAGTTACAAAATTGTGTAAGTATTGGCAATTATTGATTGATGCTTGGAACTCAGGGTTACATAAAGATAACAAACTAACAATGGAATAAGGCAAACACCTATGAGTAGGCAAGAAAAAATGGAAAATATTGAGGAAAAGTAGAGAGCAAGTGAATGTTGGCGTACATTAGAGCGCATTGGTGGAAATCTTCAACAATGGGTGAGTTTTAAATGCAAGTCCGTTAGATAATGACGTAATTAAATTAGCTAAGTCCAAGAATGCATATAGGAACTTAACTTTGACAAGTAGGTCCAAAGGAATGTAAATTTACGAGGTTTCTTATACATTAGCTTATATTGCTACTAATTTAGGTCATAAAGTAATGTGTTGCTCTATGAACGTGCTTAAAGGGACTATGCATAAAGATGGCTCTGGATGGCTAAACTAAAGGCTCATTAAGGCACTTGTCTTTAAGAGGTGATGATGCAGGAACATATCATAAGAATATGTAAGTAGTGGACTAAGAAAGTGGGAGGCCTACCTTGCAAAATGGGGGGCATTTCTTTAAGTGGTAGGAAATCGGGATGAAGTTACAATAAAGTGATTTATTCTAAGATCTTATTTTTTCATGTGTTCATTGGAGTTAATGGCCTAAAGTGGATAACTCCCCATTAACTTGTCAAAGTTAATAGAAGATGTGATAAATCCCTATTAATTTAGTGAATTAGTGGAGAAAATGGGTATTTTAAGCTCATTTGATCCCTAATTCTTGCAAGCTTATATAAAGGCATCATTGTAAGTTTATTTGTGTAATATTGAATGTTCAATCATCTACAAGAGAGTTAAGAGTTTTAAGAGAAAGTTTTTGTTGAAAGATTCAAGTAGTAAGACCTTTGAACAGTTTATTATAAAGTACTTCGAGTTAGAAGTAATTTGAGTTCTTTTATAAAATTTCTTTATAAATAGGTTCATAAAAGTTTGATTTTGGTGTATCTCTCTTATCCATTTTATTTGATTGATTTGAGATAAACACTTATATAGTAAGAGTGTAAATGAAATACCTTATGAGAAGTGTGAAATATTCAAAAATAAACAAATTTGTTGATTGGTAAATGTGAAAGAAGGTTGGTTTAAGCTTTAGTGAACTTAAACTTGACTATCACATGAGAACTTAAACAATTTTATCCAATTTTGTTGTGCTCGAAAAAATCCCCATGATATAATCCTTTAAAGCTTTTTGACCTAATTGGTGGGTGAATAAAAATGCCTTTAGTAAACTTTGACCTAACTTATAAGCCTTCAAATTTTTTGTAAATTTGTACTTTAAACTAGATTATATAGTTTGTAAATTCTCGAAGGATGTAGTTTCACATAAATTATGGTTCAGTCGCAGTTGCTTTGAATTGCATCTATGGTTGTTTGATATAAAACAATTGAGTCAGTAATTGTAAATTTTCTAGCACAAACGAAAATTGAAAAATTAAAAAAATAAACAAATCAATACCCGAGATTTGGTAACACAATTTGGCACACCTTGCCTATGTCTGCGGAGCCCTCACCTAGCTTAATCATTTTTACCAAAGAACAACAATAACTTTACTCAAGGTATTACGAAGTTGACTCACCCAACCCTTGATACTATCCCTCCTCCTCACAACCCGTGAAAGTAATTCACACCTAATAACACGACCATCTTATGTTAACTTCAACAAAGGATTTTCTCAACAAAGTTTAACAATAAAGATAATAATTAAACAACTTAAGTGATTGAAACAATAACGGACATAAATAAAGACACTTGACAAAAATCAACTTCCCTAATATTGTAGCTTCATCAACAAAAGAATGAGAAGTTGACCATAAAAAAAATTTGCTGTGAGGCTTCAATATCATCACTGGAACATCTCACGCACAATAGCCTCAAAACGTCTCAAATTAGCAAACGTTGCTTCACCGAAACATCATACAGGAAGGGCTGCAAAAACACCAAAGATGCTAAGAGGTTTTTTGCATGAAAACCACTATCATCAACAGCCCAAAAATGCCCCACAATAGACAGAAAAATGCAACTCCCCCAATTTGGAAAAATTCTCGAAAATAAGCTTGCAAAAATCACCTTTAGTAGTTATTCAAAATAGAAGAAAACGTAGCTGCCAAATTCACACATTCAACCACCAATACAACCCTCAATTGTTGTACAAAAATTGGAAAACCGTAGCTGCCAAGTCACACACACTGTCAACGATAAACTCTCTAACAAAGTCATGATAACCTTGACAAAAAATTGCAGCACCAAATCAGGATGCAATCCCTACAAAATCAGCTACAAAAATAATCCAAGATTGCACAAAAATCCCAGTTGCCAAGTCACCATGTACCTATCGTTTCTCCACACAAAAAGTAGCAACAAAACAGCCCAAATAAATCATGTAATAGGCAGATAAAATGTAGCAAAAATCTGCATGTTTTTCACTACCAAAAACCCATAACTTCAGTCCAGAAAATCACACAAACGTAACTACAAATCGTCAATCATGATCTCCACAATTTCAGCTACCTTAGATAACCATTATCACCAAAATAGGCTTCCAAAGATAGCTACAAAAATCACCAAAAAATCTGCACACTATCTTTATTTAGATATGGTGATTTTACCTCAAATAATAAATCCTATCTTCACTAGGATTTTCTCTTTCATTTAATTTTATCTTCAAGAGTCCCAACCAAGGTAAACTTCCAAATATATCCAACTATATACAATTTAAAATAATGCCCAAAATTAAACAATAAGATATCATAACATATATCTTAGTAATCTCTCCCTTTTTAGCATTATTTGTCAGATATTGAAACTCCCTCTAAAGAAGATAATTGGACACATAACATCAAGTTCATAAAATATATAGGAACTCCCCCTTAATCAAACATCGGGTTCCAAATGACATCAAGTGCATATAACATCAAGTTCTCAAGTTCAAGAAACATCCAAAAAAATAATTATCCCGAATAAACAATTATCCAATCATCTAAATTTCTCCCTTTTGTGACAAAAGAAGCCAAAAAGTAAGACCAATAGTCATGAAGATACCTTGAAAACTCCCCCTGAATTAAACAATCATAAAAAAATAATTTGATATCTCTCCCTTTAGGAAAAAAACAATCCCAAAACGTAGAATGACTTCATTGCGTTCAATCTCAACGAATAAAGAAGCATAAAAATCATCAGTAGTTTCAGCGGAAGAATTATAAGCACGTAGTGTAGCAGCAAAAAATCAAGATAACAATTTACTACCAATGAAAGCATTAGCCAACATATCGTTACTCACATCAAAGTCATCTGTATAAAACTAATTAAATTTAGAAACTCCAAAAATGCATTCAGCGAATTATAATCAAACTTAATCAATCTCCTCCTCACATAAACCATATGAACGCATATTTCCCAAACTCATATAACCTACAATATAGAGAGAAATCAAGATAGTACTTGAAAACCCAAGTTATATAAAATCTGAATCTTCCTATAGGTCTCTAACCAAGTATCAACATTGTTTTGATATAACTCCATAAATTAAAATCCAAAAGCAGAACTCTCAAACCATCAAGTAGAGCCTCATTCTCATATAAAATATAACATTCATCAAGTAAGGAAAAACCAAACACATACCAATCAATTGAACCTTAGAAAACCCATAAATAAAAACTTAGAGAGTCTAAGTGTTAGCTCCTTCGAACCTCCTTTCTGTTTTTGAAACAACATCAATATACTTCAAAAATGTAAAGCACACAGTCCTTGTGCCCCTCGGAAAAAATTCAAACTTAGTCTTATTTCTCGTCACATTATCTCTGTCATCAACTGTTTGATTGATTTCTTCTTCTGAAGCAACTAACTTATCCTCTATCTGAACAGTTTCTTCACTAGCAGCAACTAATTGCAGATTTGGAGAGTTTTTGGTTGTTACTTCTTTACATCTTTGAGTTGGTTCATGAGGTAGGTTTTGAAGATTTTCTTCAACTGCCAAGTTGGTTTTTAGACCATCCACATGAAGTACATTTTTGATGTGTGATCGTCCATCCACGCAAAGTGTCCCTCTTCTAATAACCGTGACCTTCTTTCCATCTCCAAAAGTAACATGACCATCCATACAACTTTGATCATCCATCGAATAGCTTCTTTCACCCTTTCTAAACAAAGTATGCTTTGGTAACATGGGCTGTTGCTAAAAATTTAATGAAGAGTTTCTAGATTTTTGGTTTTGAGCCTTTTAAAATATCAATTGCAACAACTTATAACATTTTGGCCTTATGTGCCCGTTTGCCCTACAAAAATGACACATAGGTATAAATTTTCGTTTCCTCCTTGAAGTTTCTCCTTGGATAGATCTGGCCCACCATTTTTCTCATCATTCAACTTAGAACATTTACCTTTATAGCCAATGCCTCGAAGGTCTCCTTTAGTCTTTCCAATTTTCAACAACTTTTCTAGCTTTTCGGTACCTTCATTTAACATTCTTATTCCCTTTCCGTATTTATGAACTTTAGCTTTGTTTCATTAAGCTTATCTATTGCAGATAATAACTTCTTTTATAAATTTTAAGTGATGTTCTTTATAGAAAATTTTCATTCTTCTTACATGTTTGCACCCACTTTGTGTACATTAACTCATAGGCTTTGTAAATATTCTCACTTTTGTCCTCTGAATCACTGTCATAATCTGAAATTAAAATTTGGACTGATTCATTTACGTTTTTCTCGAAATTTTGGACTAATTTATCCACGGGTTCATCGTCAGTTTCTTCCTTCTTGGTTCCTGTTAAGCAAGCAACTGGACTTCTGGTATATAAAGCAACTAACGTAGCATTATTGCTCACAAATTCCTCTTCTCTACCATACTCACTTCCAAATTCATTCTCACTCTAAGTACTCGTATTCCCTTTTCTCTTCTTCCAAGTGTTAGCACATTATGCTTGTACATATCTGAAACCTTGACATTCAAGACATTGAATTTTCTTCACTTTCTTTAACCACTTGCTAAAATTTCTTATTAATAACTCCATATCCTTATTCTCATCGGATTCATCTCCTAAGTCATTCAAGGCTTTTCCAACCTCAGCTTGCAATGTCAATCTTTTGTTCTTCTCTCGTTCATCTCTCAACAAATTAACCTCAAAGTTGGTAAGAATCTCAATTACCTTATCCAAAGACAATTCAGTGATATAATATGCTTCTTCAACAACTGCAATTCTTGGTATGAATCTCGGAGGAAGTGATCTCAAAGTTTTCTTGACAAGTTTCAGATTCGAATACCTCTTCCCAAGTTGATGTGCTTAATTGGATATGTCACGCAACCTCTTACGGAAGTCTCTAATAGTATCACTTTCATCCATCTTAAGCTCTTCGAATTTAGAAGCCAACATTTGAAATTTCAAAGCTATTATAGATTTCGATCCCTCATGTATAGTTAGCAAAGTGTCTCACGCTTCTTTTGTCGATTCACAGGCTGAAATCATACTAAAGCATCCTTCATTGACAGCACTGAAGATTTCCTGCAATGCACAAGAACTGTCAAGCGCTTCCTCTTCTTCAGCTCTTGTCCATTCAGATGGATCTTTAGGTAATGCTTCATTCTTTTCATCAATCGTCAGTGGATGTGTCCAGTCATTCAACATCGAAGTCCATGTCATAGTTCCTTATGCTTGAACGAATACTTTCATCCCTGATTTCCAAGCCAGATAATTTGAACCATCTAATAAAAGTGGATTGATGGTTGGTTCCCTTTCTTTTATAGTCATAATTGCGAAACGCAGATCTGCACCAACTTGATGTACTAAGTTTTAATTCGATGATCCGCTATGATACCAATTATAAATTCCCGAAGGATGTAGTTTCGCACAAATTATGGTTCAATTGTAGTTGCTTTGAACTGTATCTGTGGTTGTTCGATATAAAGCAATTGAATCAGCAACTGTAAATTTTCTAGCATAAACGAAAATTGAAAAGTTAAAAACAAAATAAACAAATCAACAACCGAGATTTGGTAACACAGTTCAGCACACCTTGCTTGTCTATAGGGCCCTCACTCAACTTAATCACTTTCACCAAAGAACAATAATAGTTTTACTCAAGGTATTACAGAGTCGACTCAACCAACCCGTGACATTATCCCTCTTCCTCATAACTTGTGAAAGTAATTCACATCCAATAACACGATTGCCTCGTGCGAATCTCAATAAAGGATTTTCTCAACAACGTTTAACAATAAAGATAAGAATTAAACAAGTCAAGTGATTAAAATAATAACGGACATAAACAAAGACAATTGACAAAAAACTTCCCTAATAATGTGGCTTCATCAACAAAAGAATGGTAAGTTGACCATCGAAAAGATTTGTTGTAAGGCTTCAATATCATAAATGGAACATCCCATGCACAATAGCGAAAAAACGTCTCAAATCAACAAACGTTTCTTTATCGAAACATTATACACAAAGGGCTGCAAAAACACCAAAGATGCAGGAGGTTTTTCACATGAAAACCACTATCGTCAACAGCCTAAAAATCCCCCACAATAGACAGAAAAATGTAGCTCCCCCAATATGAAAAAATCCTCAAAAATCAGCTTGCCAAAATCACTCTCAATAGTTGTTCAAAATAGAAGAAAATGCAAACTGCCAAATTCAGACATTCAACCACCAATATAACCATCAATTGTTATTCAAAAACTGGAAAAACACATCTACCAAATCACACACAGTCAATGATAAACTCTCCGACAACGTCATGAAAACTTTGACAGAAAATTGTAGCACCAAATAAGGATACAATCCCCACAAAATCAGCTGCAAAAATAATCCAAGATTGCACAAAAATCCCAACTGCTAAGTCACCATATATCTATCGTTTCTCCACACAAAAAACAACAACAAAATAACCTCTATAAATCACACAATAGGCAGATAAAATACAACAAAAGTCTGCATGTTTTTCAATACCAAAAACTCCATGACTTCAGTCCAAAAAATCACACAAACACAGTTGCAAATCGTCAATCATGATCTGCAGAATTTCAACTGCATTAGATAACCATTATCACCAAAATAGGCTTCCAAATATAGCTACAAAAATCATCAAAAAATTTGCACACTATCTTTATTTAGATATGGTAATTTTACCTCAAATAATAAATCCTATCTTCACTAGGATTTTATCTTTCGTGCAATTTTATCTTCAAGAGTCCAAATCAAGGTAAACTTTCAAATATATCCAACTATGTCCAATTTCAAATAATGCTAATGCCCAAAATTAAACAATAAGATATCATAACATATATTTTAACATAGTTAAAACAATTTAATATGAAAAATTCAAGAGACTTTTTTATATCTGAAATTACTAATAAAAAATTTAATACCTAACCTAATATGCCTGCAATAGTACATAGAGTTAGCTAGAAGTCTAGCAGCAATAAGAGTTCTGAAATTTTTTATTATAGACAAAGAAGTAAGTATTAGTGAAGTTCGATACTATACGACCTCAGCTAGAGGTGGCAAAATTGGCCCGTTATTTCCAAAATGACGTCGTTTTGGAAGTTTTTTGCTTAAAAAATTGTCCGGCACCGATCAACTCTGGTCGGGCCAGGCTACGGGCTGACCCATCTTGGCCCAGCCTATCTCAGCCCATCCCGTTGACATTCCTAACCTCACCTAGTCTTCTGGCAATTCCAATTGCCAATAAGAGTGTCAAAACAAATATCACTTAAAAAAATTCTCTTTATCCCCTCTCAACACATAACTTAAAGTGTCAAAACATTAGCGCCTGATACTAGCTCTTCACTGTTTACTATCCCTCATCCTACCAATTTTTGCCATATATCCCTCAGCTACTAAAGATTTTCCTTTTGATACTGCATGCTTAACTTTACCATCAGTGTAATTAGTTGTTTTTTTTCCTTCTTGTGTAGTTTGGTCTTGTACTTTTGTTTATTTCTTTTAGAAGTTTTTTATTTAAAAAATAAATAGCAGGTTGGGCTGACCCGTTGGGTCATAGCCCAGGCCACGGGTCGCGCCGAGTTACGGGCCACCATAACTCCTAACTCGGCCCATTAACATTTCTAGTCTTCTGGCAATTCCAATAAGTGTCAAAACAAATATCACTTAAAAAAATTTCTCTTTATCCCCTCTCAACAGTCAACAGAGAACTTAAAGTGTTAAAACATTAGCGCCTGATACTAGCTCTTCACTGTTTATCCCTCATCCTAACACTTGTCGCCGTATATCCTCAGCTGCTAAAGATTTTCCTTTTGATACTGGATGCTTAACTTTACCAACAGTGTAATTAGTTGTATTTTTTTTGGCTTCTAGTGTAGTTTGGTCTTGCACTTTTGTGCATTTCTTTTATCCCTCAATTAATCAATCAACTAACAAAAAAAAAACTCAAACTAGTGAGTTAGAAAGAAAAGAGTATTGAAGATAAAGGACAATAGGAATTGGGTGAAGTCCACACTTGTATTAACGTATCAATAACCAATTTATACAGATGGAGAAAGCAAAAATAGGAAAGTATATCAATTACACAGGCTGTCAATTAAAGAGAAAAGAGGAAACTAAATCATATTCCTAATTACAATAGTCTATTGTGATTTGTTTCCCTAATATGCCCCCGCAAGATGGTGTCTCGGTTTGAGATACCAATCTTGGATCGTTGTCGTTCAAAAACCTTACTGGAAAGAGGTTTAGTCATCAGATCAGCCAGTTGATTTTGAGTGCTTACATGGCTCACCCGCAGAAGACTGCGTTGAGTAAGATTGCGTACAAAATGATAGTCTATCTCAATGTGTTTCATTCTTGAATGAAAAACAGGATTTGCACATAAATATGTAGCTCCAAGGTTGTCACAATAAATGACCGGTGGCTGAGATAAACTGATTGAAAGTTCAGTAAGCAAATTTTGAATCCAGCACAAATTAGAAGCAGTGTCAGCAATAGCTCTATATCCGACCTCTGTGGAGGAGCGAGCTATGGAACGTTGTTTTTTGGAGCTCTATGATATAGGATTGGAACCCAGAAAAACTATAAAAGCTGTAGTGGAGGATCTGTCATCTCGGTTACCAGCCCAATCCGAGTCCGAAAAAGCATGAAGAGTGAGAGGAGAATGTTTCTGTAGAAAGATACCATAGTCTGACGTACCGGCCAAGTATCGCAAAACTCGTTTAGTTAATTTCCAGTGAACATCAGTGGGAGCACTTGTAAACTGGGATAGTTTATTCACAGTAAAAGCAATTTCTTGTCTGGTGAGCGATAAATATTGTAGACTGCCAACAACTTGTTGATACTCCTTGGGATCTTCTAAGCAATGGCCATCGGTGACCTTAGGAGAGGACCCACTTGCCATTGGTGTGTGCATAGGTTTTGCCGCTGTCATGTTGGTACGCTCAAGTAAATCATAAATGTACTTTTGCTGACTTAGGAACATCCCAGAAGTAGGTCTGATAACTTCAACCCCCAGGAAGAAATGCAAGTCACTAAGATCTTTTAAAGAAAAACGCAGGCCAAGGAGAACAATGAAATCCTCCACAGATTGTGATTTATTGCCAGTGACTATTAGATCATCAACATAGACAACAAAGTACAGAACAACACCAGATTTTGCAAATATAAAAAGACAATAGTCTGACTGTGAATTATAAAAGCCAAGAGAAAGAAGATAGCAGTTTAGTTCATCGTACCAGGCACGCGGAGCTTGTTTCAGACCGTAAATGGCCTTGTGAAGACGACAAACATGAGTAGGAGAATGATTATCAATGAAACCAGGTGGCTGAGACATGTATACTTCTTCTTTCAAAGTGGCGTTAAGAAAGGCATTATTTATGTCAAGCTGCCTCAAAGTCCAGTTCTTGGATACAGCAAGAGCAAGCACAATGCGAACCGTTATATGTTTAGCAACAGGAGAAAAAATCTCATCATAATCAATGCCAGGTCGCTGCAAGAACCCTTTGGCAACTAATCGGGCCTTATATCAGCCAACACTTCCATCAGGATTGTATTTGATTCGAAACACCCATTTGCAGCCGATTGGTTTAGCATGAGCAATTGGTGAAACTAAACTCCAAGTTTTTTGTTTTTCAAGAGCATTAAGTTCTTCTTGCATGGCAGCAACCCATTTCGGGTCTCTTAAGGCTTGACGAACAGTACGAGGTTCCATGGGTTTTGGATTTTTGGATAAAGGGGTTGTTTTGGTGGTGGATAGGCTTAGCTTTTGTATGGGTTTTGTGATATTTTTCTTTAAACGGGTGAGCATTGGATGGGTAGGTTGGATTGTTTTGGATCCAGTGGGAATTTGAGGGAAAGAGGGGGTTGCAAAAGAGGAAGAAGAAACTAATGATGATGAAATAGAAGGAACAGAGTATGTGGGCATACCTGAATGTAATGAGGATGATATATGTTTTGTCTCTTTTGGTGCAGGACTGGTTTTGGTGGAACCTCTAGTTGACAGAGATGATGGCGTGGAATCTTGTGTAGTGGCCATTGTGAGCTCAGTGGAGGTGGTCGGGTGGTGATGAGGACCTACATAATGTAATGGGGACCAAGACTCTATGGTGTTAGGAGTTGGTCGAGAGGCAGTAGGTGTAAGTGATGAATAAGGAAAGTTGTGTTCAACAAAATCAACGTGACAGGATAAGTATAATCTAGATTGGATAGGATCCCAACATTTGTATGCACTTTGATTTTGGGAGTATAGGAGAAAAACACATGGGGTGGATCGATATTGAAGTTTGTGTTGAGTGTAAGGGCGAAGCCAAGGATAACACAGACAACCGAAGACACGAAGTTTAGTATAATTTGGTAATGTCCCATAAAGGCGATAGTATGGTGAGTCATTGTCCAGGATTTTTGTGGGCATCCTATTAATTAAGTATGTTGCCGTTGAAAAATCATAAGACCAAAAAATTAGAGGTAAATTAGCACTGTGTAAAAGGGCCAAACCTGTCTCCATGATGTGGCGATGTCGACGTTCGGAGGTAGCATTATGTTCAGGTGTATGAGGAGGGGTAAGAAAATGTGAGATGCCATGTTCGGAAAAAAAAGATCGAAGATGAATAAATTCCCCACCATTATCGGAATAGAAAGAAACAATAGATTTTTGAAAGAATTTTTCCACAACCTTTTTAAATTTAGGAAAAATAATAGAGACTTTAGATTTGCGTTTGAGGGGAAAGAACCATGTATATTTTGTAAAATGGTCAACAAATATCAAATAGTATTGATAACCATCAATTGAATTTATCGGAGATGGACCCCAAACATCAGAGTAGACAAATTCCAAAGGGGCATTACTAGTTATTGAAGACTGATAAAAAGGAAATTTATGCATTTTACTGCATTTGCAAGAATCACAAAAAAAAGATTTATTCAATGAAGGAGGTTTGTCTAAAAACTTGAAAACATGGCGAAGAGATGCAGTGGAAGGATGACCGAGACCACGATGCCACTGTGGAGCAGTAGAGGCAGAAAGAGTATGAAGTTGTGGTTTGATGGATGAAAGAAACGAGGTGGAGTTGGGCCAAGGATACACGCCATCTTTAGGTTTCCCTGCTAGTAGAGGTGCCCTCGTGTTCAAGTCCTTCACAACAATAGAGATAGGTGAGAATTCAACCGAAACATCATTATCAGCACATAATTGAAAAACAGAAACAAGGTTCTTTTGCATTTTTGGCACATAAAGAACATTAGAAAGAGTAATAGGTCGAGTAGGGGTGGAGAGAGTAGTGGAACCCGTATGTGTAATAGGATGAGTTTTACCATCACCAAGCATAACATCTTCACTGCCATCATACTCAGAGTGAAGGGACAGATTTTGAAGATCCTGTGTAACATGATGAGAAGCACCAGAATCTACAAGCCAAGTTGTGTCTTGGTGGGAGCCTTGAGAAGTAAAATTAACCTTTGGCGATGAGGTTGGTCGATTTGAGTTATTGTTGATGTTGCCATTGTTTCCAGTGAGAAGAGACAGAATAGCTTGGAGTTTTCGACATTGCTTCACATGATGGCCAGGTTTATCACATAGCTGACATGTTACCCGAGGGCGATTTGAAGTTGAATCGGAGTTGTTTTTTGCAGGGCCGCGAAAATTAGATCTGCGTAAATTGTTTGGACCTCCATAAGTGTGAGGGTTTTGGTGCCCAGAAAATTTTTTGCTGTTGCTTGAAAAAGGTTTTACTGTGAAATTGGCAGTGATGAGACTGGTATTCCCAGAACGATTGAGACGTTGTTCAACATCAAAAAACTTCTTATGAAGTTCATCAAAAGAGACAGAGGTCTTTGAGCACGCAAAGCTGATGCAATGGTATCATATTCAGATGGAAGACCATGGAGAACGTGAAGAAAAATTTCATCAGCTGAGATTTGAACACCGGCAGCTCCCAAAGTGGAGCAGATCTGTTTGATTTTCTGCATATATGTTGTAATGGACAGAGTTCCTTTTTGTGTGTTGTTTAGGGACTCTCGAAGACTCATAATTCTAGCACGAGAAGGTTTAGCATAGGTATTTGATAAAACTTTCCATAGATCAAAAGTAGTTTTTGCATCTGTTACAAAAGGGATAATATCAGGAGATAGGGAAGCAACAAAAGCACTTCGAAGAAGATTATCTTGTCGAATGTATAAGGAAGAGGCAGCAACAGGTGGTGGAGTTTCAATGTTTTTCAGAAACTCATATCCTATAAGAATGATTTCCCATTGATAAAACCAGGAATGGTAGTTGTCTGATGTGAGTTTGATTGGTGCCTGATTTGAAGGATTAATGAAGATTAGCTGATCACAAATTGCAGGGGGTAGAGTTGTATTTTGGTTGTGAGAAGAAGAGAATGAGTGGTCGGGCGTTTGGTCAGTGGGAAAGGTAGTTATGTTGGTTTCAGTATCTTTTGGGTTGGAATTCATGTTGAGAAAGGAAGATGAAAGAAGAAAAAAAAATTGCAGAGAAACAATTAGCAGTATTTGTGCCATGAGGCCAAGAGTTGCTCTGATACCATAAAGGACAATAGGAATTGGGTGAAGTCCACACTTGTATTAACATATCAATAACAAATTTATACAGATGGAGAAAGTAAAAATAGGAAAGTATATCAATTACACAGGCTGTCAAATAAAGAGAAAAGAGGAAACTAAATCATATTCCTAATTAC
>JANZXP010000196.1:43496601-43520321 GCA_027576715.1 Erythroxylum flavicans | reverse complement strand
TTAATCTAATGCTTTCTAACTCCTTGACTTAATTCTAACACTTCCATTTAATCCACACAACCATTTGTAATAAAAAAATATAATAATATTCATAAACTCTATAAATTTCTAATTTCAAGAATTCTGATTTTTTTTACTCATGACTAAATGCCAACAAATTCTCATTTAATAATTCTAACTTTCAAGAAAAGTTCGGGGTCTAACATAAGCTGCTGAACAGCTCCTTACATAGGTAAAATATAGCTAGAAATAGCCAAAAATACAGCTAGAAAATAACTCAAATATTGCTGTAAATATGGCTAAAATACAGCTATGAATACAGTTGAAATACAGCTATGAATACAGATCAAATACAGCTGTGATTAGTGTTGTTCTTCATCAATTAGTGTAAGATTCCTAAAGAACCTATTTGAGAGTATATTAGTGTAAGAAATCATCATAATAATACCCCTTTCTATTTGATTTATGAAATTTAAATGAACATTTATTAAAGACCATTAGTGTAAGAAACCGTCATTGCAAAAGAGATGTATTCTGCTATTAGAAGGTAAAGAATGGACTTTAAAGATTGTTAGAGATGCATGGAAGAGTTAAAAGTTTAAAGTGAAGCAAAAATATTTTAAACAATATACAACAGATGCAAGAGAATGGTCAATCATCCTAACTACATAAGCAAAGAAGTCTTTTAAAAGCACATTTTGTATTTGACCCATCCAAATGTGAGGATATGACAATTATTATTATCTTTTACAAATAAGATTCATGACATATATAGCAAATTGTTGAAATAAATATTTGAAATAGAAAACAACTAAGCACATAGCTAGTATTAAGAGTTCTGCAAGTATTTATGCTAAGTTCATAAGTTCTTCGATAAGTTATGATCGATCAATTAAGCATCTTGCAACTTATAAAAGAAAGCCTGAAAAAATGTATAAGCAAACAAATGAAGCTATAAGAGAGCAATTACGAGTAGTGTTTTGTCTTATAATAACGTTCGATATTGTTACTACTTTTATTTATTTTGTTACTTAATCAAGAAAATTTTTTACGATATACTTATAGGAGCGCCATCTTATTTAACATGATCTATTGCCTCTTGCACTTTTAGCTATGCTTTTCTCTGTTACCTAATGTCTTTTTGGTTGTAATGACATCATAAGAGGTTATATCAAATTATAAGAAAGTAATTCAAATAATCTAATTGTTATTTTAAATTATAACAATCAAGAGATTAGTTCTAATCATCTAATTGTCATCTAAAATCATAGCAGTCAAGAGATTTTGGTATATCTCATGTATAATTTCTCCTATGTAAATATGTGGCATCTCCGTATCTCTAAATCAATGGGAGAAAATGCTTCTCTAGTGCTCTGTTTTAATGCATTCGAGATTCATAAATATCTTTCCATCGAAAATGAGGAGTCAATCCCGAAAGGTAAATGTTGTCTTAATCAAAGTATTCCGAAGGTTAAGGAAGGATGGAACAGAAATGGAATTAGGAAGATTAAGAAGGTCAGGTTGAGCGTGTCAGAAGAAGTTAAGATGCTCCTACATAATTCATAGATTCAACTTCGAGTCACTTTATGTATATGTACATATGAAAACTCCGTCTCTATGTCCACAACAAACTTAATAAGTGTGAACTCTAATTATGTGGAAGTGATGTATAATTATGGATTTCCCAGCAGTCTGACAAAATCTCCCGCGAAAATGTTAGAAACATGTGTAATGCAATGGCAGCAGTTTTGAACCTGTAAGAAATGCGTTTTCTATTGACTGTGTTTGTCTGCCAAACGAAGTCTAATGAATGGGTATCTTTTTTTAAAAAAAGGACTAACAAATGGAGTCATAGAGGCTCGGAAGTCTCAAGATGATCCTAAAGTAGACATGTAAAGAAGAGAAAAACCTTTATGACTCCCAACTGAAATAACTAACCATAGTAGATTGACCTCCTCTTTGTCTCAATATCTTCTTGAAAAAGAACCAAAGGCAACACAAAGCAACTAAATAGTTGTTTGCATACTATAACTTATGCTTTACATATAAGTTTCATTACAAATTTTGGATCAAGGGAACATGAAGTTACTATTGTAGTTTTTCTGCTTAAAACTTTTCTCGTTTGCCACAAATAACACAAGAAAGGTGGAGAGAAGATTATATAAAGGAAGGGAAAAAAAAAAAAAGATAGAGAGAGAGAGCACTTTTTTAACAAGACCCTTTAGTCTCTTATATATCTTTAAGCAAATGAAAGAGAAGCAACAATATGGTAGAATTGTAGCTTCTCTACGAGCTCTTTGGCATGGTTGGTGCCTCGACGCTCCACTCGTAAAAAGAGTTCTTCACTTAGCCGATCACCAATGTGCGCGTCTACAAGGACTCCGGAGACACTCCGGCAGCTATTGGCCAAGGCTCGACCAACCTCAGCGGCATCATCAGGGTGGTTGACAACCAAAGGACTCCCCCCTTTGAAAATTTCAAGCTTGTTTATAGTGTATGAGCCATTGGCTTCGACCACCTCCTTGAACTCTTGTAGGCTTGGTGCATATACTGGAATGTTGAAGGTGTCACGCTTCTCCCTAGTAATGAGGCCCTGAGATTATTATTATTAATATAACATTAGTTTAACAAAAATATCAAAGAATATCACTTGTGACCCTTAGACCAATTAGGCTTTGGCCCAAGTTCACTAATGCCCACTAACCAGTAGCTCAAGCTTAGTTCAACTACGTGGTTGAATGTTTGTGCCTATTCACATTATCTACAAACAAAGTTGATCATGATATCCATGTACTCTATTGATAAAGAGTACAAAGTTAAGATCATGATATCCATGTACTCTATTGATAAAGAGTACAAAGTTGATCACAGGGACAGGATATGCCCAACTTTTAGGGCTTCACTTCGATCATCATCTCAGTGACTTTTTTGTGTGTTCCTTTAGCACTTGAGAAAAAAACTTGCAATGTTTCGTCCACCCACTTGTGAACAGTCATCATGCTGCCGACACAGCAGTCAGCAAGTGAATGGCTATGATCCTATTTTTTGGTAAGAAATCAGACGACTAACAGTAACTAGGGTGTATCATGACCAGTGCCTTCATAATCTTTACTCAGACAGTGACATTTCATAATAGGATGTTCTTTTCTTTTGGTACAATTTCATAACAAGTTTTTCTAAAAGCACTGTACCCAAATCACTCCCTTTCCAGCATAGTGTTTCGTTGCTTTTTGGTCGGCCAAAAAAGCTATTTCTCTTTTTACATAAAAAACAAATATGTACTGCGTGAAAATGCGTGATGATTCACCTAAGGTTCTGTACTAAACAAGTTTAATAATTAACCTCTTAATTATTAAGACGTTGATGAATGAAATAGAATTACCTCGCGAACAAGATCATCCCAAGCATCCTGATAGTGGGTCCCAAAGAGAAGGCCAGCCCCACCTTGGTCAGTGGGTTCGACAGAGGTTCTGCCCAAGCAAGCAAGGAACATGGACCCGCCATTTTTAATCTCCTGTGATCTTGCTCTCATGAAATCTGCCAAGTCCTTTTGGAATTGCTGCTTGTATGCTTCTGCTACCGCCTCTCCTGCACCATGGATGTACACTCTCCCTTTGTTATATGCCCTTGATCTCTTGTCCACCACACTATCTGGCACCTATTTGTTCATATTTATACCCTACATGGTTAGTTATTGCTATTCATTACTACATCATTGCAGGAAGATAACTTTAACCTTTTTATATTAAGAGTTTTAATACGAACAAACACTAAGCTCCAAGGATACCATAATCTTCGTTTCTTATTATTATGTTTCATAAAGTTTCTCTTCCTGTCTGTCTCTCAATTTCTTCCCCACCTACCCATATTCTCAGGAATACAGACTTTGGATAACCAAAATTTCAATCCTCGAAGTCATATCCAAAGTTTTAGATATATGCAATATTTCAAACCCTGAATGATCATTATTTTTACTAGGTGATAGCCTTTTTGACCATCCTAAAATCCAGCAAAAAAGAAAATTGAGAATCACAATAAAGTTTAGAGGCAGAATGCAATTAATTAGGAGTTACATCAGCTTTGGGAGCCAACAAAATACGTAGTATTGGGCATACGTTAAGGTTATAGGTTGTATGGTATGGACTAAAATTGCAAATTTGACTACTTTTGGTGTATATTATGTAAAACCACAAGTTACTAAAAACTTGCCTGAGAGAGCCAATGCAAGCAGAAAGATGAGTGGAAGACGTTGATGGATCTTGAGGGGAACAATCTCCGGTAGAACGAACCAGGGACCGCAGCAGCAAAATAATTCCGGTGGCCACTAGCAGCCAGACATTCTTCCATGCTGCCACCATAGTTGGCCGAGGGAGGGAGGAGCTGGAAAAGGGTGTTGAAATCATTGCTAGGGAGATCGGAGAAGAAAGCGCCGAACTCCGGTGGCTCGAGTCCCGATGACTCGTACCGCTTCATCATGTGCTTGATGATCACATCAACGGTACTGATAGTGTTGTTCCCAGATGAGCATCCCAAGTCCACCACTTGAAATGGGACCTCGGAGGAGGTCAAGAGAACCCTGTCTAGGGTTTCTATGAGATAGTGAAGCATGGCTCGGGCATGCAAGGCCTGCAAGTATACAAAGTTCGGTTTATAGCCATTAATCACATAAACGTGAAAGGTTTTGCTCAATTCATCAAGTTCTCATAGATCTTTTCTATGTAGATCTTTTAATAACCTTTGACAATTTTTTATTTATCCAATATAAAAACTTCTAAAAGTTCCAATTATGTAAAGAGTATAATCAATCGCTCCCTACTTTCATAAGCTCTTCTTCACAACAAGAATCGATGTGGTAACTTTGGCTTTTGGAGAGGAATGTAGTCAATATACAAGATAACTTTAAAAGTAGTTTAGATTGCCATACCGAAGGATAGGAGATGATTAGTTATTAGATTATCCATAAAAACTTCAATAATCTGTTTCAAACTCATACATCCACTTGTTAAAATGTAAAACAAAGTAAGGGAATAACACAAAACTCCAATAAACAAAAACGCAGCAATCGCCGAAATTGTATGGTTTGATGGAGAACTAATCCAACAAATAACGTCAAAGATAACAAAGGCAAAATAAAGAGAAGAAACTTTCTATCAAAATTTAACTTGTAATCAGCCAAACCTGTGCTTGGCTATTGTTTGCATAGCTAGCCTCTCCTTTACCTCCTTTCATGCAAAGCAACTTCTCAAGATTGACACTAGACACAACAACATTATCTCCTTGGGAAGCCATACTGTTGGTGGGAGAGGAGTATGTGAAGAAGTGAATATACAACGAGAAATAGCAGAAAGAATGTGGGTGGAGAAAAGGAGAGCGGCTAGAGTTGAATTTATATAGGGAATGAGGATGCTATACTACTATTGCTCCTATGATGTTTGGAGTTTAGTTACGTAACATCGGAGAAAAGTCAAGCTAAGAGTTTATATGTATTCCTTATTTAATAGCCTTTAATAAATTATTAAACTAATATACTTTTCTACTTTTTTTCTTATATAAATGTCTATTTCACATATTTTTATTTTCTACAGTATTTTCTAAAAATTTGCAAATTTATTAAAAAAAGTTAACATACACAATATACAAAGCTTCCCGTCGTAATCTTCACAGCTTTTCCTTTATATTTTTGCAAAGAAGATGTTTTCATCGCTTGAGCTTATGGCCTTATGGTCACAAAGGAGTAACTTTACCGATTGCAAATTCATTACAAGGGAAATTTAATATATTATTTATGCATTTATACTTAAATTTGAGTTTTACTTATAGAAAGTTTTAAGTTGATAACCCCTCTTAATTGATTTGAAGTAGTGTTGCTTCAATTCTTTTTTAGAGATTAGAAGTACAACATTTTTATTAAATTTTAATTATGATAATATAAATGAGTTTTAATCTCATTTCTCAACAATTAGTAACATTACATTTATTCCTATAAAAGTAACTTTTGACAAATATGAATTACTTTTTAAATACATTTTTTATGAGTAATTAGAGCAACAATAATATATGCATTTGAATTGTTCAAATAGTTTGGAGTTGGTTTATGTTTATAAGCTAATGTTCTATTATTAAATTTATGTTAAGAAAAGTAGTTCTTCATTGGACAATCTCAATTACAATAATCTTCTTCCCAAAACCAAATTATTCTCTTTTTACTATCTTTTCATATTTGGTTGCGGAAAAGGGAAACAATCTATCAAAAGCATTCGTATTTTTCTTAAAAGAAGTATCTAGGTAGAGATGAGCAATGATAATATCGTATTATTAGTTTATTTCATACTAGAAAATAATTGTTAAAAAAATATATTTGTACTTTTAGTAAATTCTTCGCTGGGAAAAAATTATTTTTTATTCTTATAACAAAAACGCATGTTTTAATGTGCTACTCTTCAAATATACTTGAAAACTAATATATGGAATCTTATTCGTCAACTATATAAAATATAGAAATATTTATTAAAAATAAAGATTTTTTTATAAAAGAAAACATTTGACATATCACTTCTCCTTGCATCTCAATGATACAAATATTCAATATTTCAAAAATCAGACTGAAAATTAAACTGGAGATTTAGGTTTAATAAATATTAGAACATCATAAAATAAGTTAAAGATTGAATGAAATTGAAAATTTTAAAATATGATTGAAAGAAATTATCCTTAACTTAAAGTTTAATTAAAAAGAGAGATTGTTTAAATAAAACTTAGTTAGCTTCTTCTAGTTTATAAAAATAGATTTATTAATTAATAAACTAATCGATTTTAAATATATAACTAACATATTAGCCGTTGAACATGCTACCTTATCTTATGAGCGAATAATTTAACATGACTAAATACTTAAATCTAATTAATATCTAATCATTTCTATCAACTACACTTATAAAGACACCAACAAGTTGACAAATATAAGATAACACTCCATCAAAGATTGAAAGAAAGAAAAAAGAACGAGTCTTAAGCAATGAATGCGTTTTAATTTTTCTTATGGCTTTTAGTAAATGATTAGTAGGTTTTGTGACAAAAGTTTGGACCAATATAATGGCTTTATTCATTGCCAATCTTAGACTAATGGTAGGGTTAAGAGATAACATGGATAAAGAGAGCGATCTGCTAAAAGTAGAAACATGATTAGTCATACTAAGCATGATTTATTAAACAAGCATCCCAAAAATCAAGGTTCAGTTAGCACCTGATTAGCCTCTCTTATAACTACCAGACCGATAGTTATTGTGGGAATATTAACGTTGTTGTTTAGAATAATAAGCACGTGAACTAAAAGCCACCATAGCACCCATTTCGACGCAGGCCTTCATTAACCCCTTCATTTAAGGAACCTAATTAACTGCATCACAACGCATTTGCTAATTAATGCATCATAATGTAATAGGAGTAAGTGTTCAAGCAAACTGATCTGAACATCATCTCACATTTAAAAGAAATTATATATATACACGTACGATACTAATAAATGAACTATCAACGCACCCTTTTGTTTACCACTAAACTTAAGCCATGCTACTACATGATGTAATTCTACACGCTCTTCCTAACTAAAGGGGTTGATCATTATGTTCCTAAAGTGATGATATAGTAAAAGTTCCAAAGGGAATTAGTAGATGTGAAAAAATATTTGGTTTTTCCTCTTTTAAATTTTTTTAATAGAAATACTCGTTAAACTTTCATATTTACAAATGTAGAATTAAGTTCAAATTCATTAATTAGATATATCCCTTAAAATATATGCAACTTATATCATAGAACATATAAATTTTTACGTAAGTAAAGGATCTGAGGGATAAATAGTTATAATTTATAAATTAAGGATTTATTTAATAGAAGTCTAATATAATAAAGTGTTATATGAACCTTTAATAACAGCAGAAAGACTGAGTGGAGTCTTTCTCCATTATACTAACTTTTTACTAGCCAAGTGAATTGAACTTTATGTCCTAAAAGTAGTGTGGATATAGTAAAAGTTGCAAAGGGGATTAGTAGATGATGAAAATTCTTGGCAAGAATAATCACTACTGTTTTGCCTCTTTGAAAAGTTACATAAAATCTAAAAACCTGGAATCTTGTTACCCATCTTTTTCTCACTTTATCAACCCCTCCTTTTGATCATTCCATCTCAAAGTCTACACCAGCGTGATAGTCGCCGGTTCACAAGAAACTAGGCCGGCCCATTTTTCATTTGCTTGCTTCCTCTTCCTCCAACTTTTAACATGCTAACTTTGCATGCCATGATTTTAGCTTTCTGTTGCATAAAATATAGGTGTAATTATTGCAAAGACGGTAATTGTGGTCAAACCTGCTGATTTGACTCTGTGTTAGCCATTGGATTTGGTAGAATGTTACGTACGATGGGAAGACTAAAAATGATGCTTGAATTATCGCATGCATGTAAATGGACTTCTTCAAACAGATAAGGGACGGCGAAGTCTGTGGCCAGAAAGGTAAAGGTGGTGGAATGGTCAAAAAAGATTTGGTAGTTAAACTTGTGTCTTGTGTTCTTGTCTGCTTTATTATTGTTACTGTGGTCCCTGCAGTCCAATAGGACGATCCTGTCGTCTTTAGACAGTTCGTTTAAACTGTTGTTTACCGAGTCCAAGGCAAAGTTATATTCCTTTCTTTTCTGGAAAACTCAGTCACTTGACAAGGAAAGCAGAAGCCAACCAAGTTGAGAACTTGTGTCATCAAGTTAAAAGTTCTGACTGACTGAAGGGAAAGGTTTTGCGTGGTAATAATAATTGAAGTCTTGCATTCCATTAATCCTGCAACTAGACATGGAAATTGGAAAATGTAGACCCTAATCTAATGGTCTACAAGGAGGGCGAGTAATAAAATCATAATCTATTCCAACTTTAAATGTGAGACCATGTGACCATTGATGAATCAAACAACACAACGAATTTTTGAGCGCCCTAGTCTCCTATGCATGATACACTCCAAAGTTCTTAAACCTCTATTCCGCATATTTTATTGGACAACTTTATCCAAGGCATGGTTTTTGTAACACGGGTAAGGAACAGCCTTCCTATGATAAGTCAAACAGAGTAATGGATTGGTTCTGGATTCATCGGGCAATAAAAGGACAGCGCTAGGTTCTGTAACGACAAAGCAAAATAGGGAGTAAGAAAGCTTTACCAGGATACATATCTACTAAATAATAGGAGAACAGCAGTATCGTTCGCTTACTCTGAGAAAGATTTAAGTTAACCTCAAGCAATATAGAGACTCGGGTTTTATTGCCATTGTGATAGAGCTACCAAAAACAACCAAAATGATTAGGAAAATGATGCACCTATTGCCCTACCCACTTTAACGTTATTGGAAATGTTGACGTGCATGAAATTTAGGGCGAACATATCTTATATATCAAAGTAACTGGAGATATAACGAGTTCATTCCCTTTTTCACCCATGTGAACATATATTTCTAGTTCTCTATCGTTCCTTATCTTGTTCTAATGTTTCAAATCTTGAAACACATTTCAACTCCCAGTGCAGCCATGCCTAAATATATGCAAAAAGAGGGAGCGAGAGAGAGACAGAGAGAAACAATCTAGGGTTTTAGCACAGCTAAATTCTTCAGTAAGAGAAAGAATCACGTATTTGGCAATTGACCCACTAATCAATATCACTTGTGCTTTTCTACGATGATGCAATTATAAGTGTATGATTTAAATAATTCTATGATACGTATAGCTAGTGGACTTATTGATCAGAATGAAACGTCATCACATCTAAGACCCCTGTTCATAACAAAAATAATATTTTCTATGTCTAGAGCGGACCAGTGATTATGATGTATGAAGCACAAATTTCACTCTTCCTTAATTATATCATGTACTATGCCTTAATTACAAATTTATAGTAAAAGTATTCATAGTTGATTTCCATACCATGAATAACTAAAGGATTCAAAGAACAGAGCATAAGGTTCATTCTGTAATTTTACCGTAAAATGCTGTGTGTTGCACTAAAAATTTGACAAGGGGAAACTTTACATACAAGAGCTAGACCTACATATTGTACATGACATAAGAGTGCATAGAACTCCTTATCAATCTTCAAAGCTCAATACCATACAGTTTACCTGTTTTAGACCAATAAAATAAGAGACGAACTCAAAAACTACCAAGTATATTCGAAGAGCTGCAGTGAAAAGAAATTGAAATAGATAATACTAGAGGTGAAAAGTTGGAGAAAAAACATAAACTTCCTTTCAATGATACTCATTTGCCAACTGTAATCACACAATGACTTGAAAATCCAAAGCAAGCGTCTAACAGTCAGTTGCTCATTCCAAGTAACAGTTTCTTTTTCACAATGATTAGACAACTGGACCGAACTGGATGTGCCCACCCAATAATTTAGTCAAGCAGTCTTGAAAATGGCTTAATATTGAACTGAATGTTTTTGTTAATTGAATCAAAAGCCAACGAACCAAACTATTTCAATCCCACTTTGATTCAAAAAACTAAAATTTCTTTCAAAAAGTGTGTTACATTCTTTTAGGTTATTTAAATTTTAACTACTATATTGAATCCGATTTGACTAGCTGAATCTGATTCGACCAGCTAAACCTTGACCATCTTTAACATTTTGGTTAGATGCCTCAATCCAGGCTTCCAAACATTGTTTTCCGTGAGTAGGTAAAATCTTCAATGAATATGGAAGAAATAGAACCAATACATGGACATTTGAAGACTGAATTAAGCTTTAGACGACCAAAGCTCTCACTGTGAATAATATAGGCTGATTGATCTCCTCAACTATTTGGCATGAAAAATATCACTGTGCAGAAATTCCCAGCTGCTGTAAAGGTTTAAAGCTACATTCGACTACAAATAATGTATAATGGCTAGATTTGGATTACCAAAACTATACATTGGAGATGGCACCATATCTGAGCACAACAGCATTATCCAAAGAAGAAAAATATCATTGTGCAGAAATCCCAGCTGCCAGAAAGGTTTAAAGCTACATTAGGCAATAAATAATGTTTAAAGGCTAGATTTGGATTTTCAAAACTGTAAACTGGAGATGGCACCATATCTGAGTATAACAGCATTTTCAAAGGAAGAGGCAGAAGCAAATTGCATATATTGGATTCTCGATTACCTGATCAAAGGAGCCACATGAGCTGTCAGTCAGATCGTTAATGTCTCTAAAAGATATGAGCACGATTAATTAGCCAACAATAGGCTTGAAAGTTCCTTTCAGTTGATCGAAAAACCACCTGCAACACACACAAAAAAAAGTCAATAAAGGTGAGCCATAAATCATTCTAAGCTTTAATGCAGAAAATAAAAGGCACCGGCAGAACTAGATATTCTCAGACTGCACCACAGAAGTAACATGAATTCTATGCCTGTGAAAAGTCTGTCCAAATAGTCTAATTTCTCTCTCCCCACCAAGGGGAAACCATACAAACCATAGGCCAATAGATGGGGAGTTCAGTGAGCCATGCACATGGTTCTCAGTTAATAATGCTCTCTTTTCCCCTTCAGTTCTCTTCAAGGATTCTACAAATCCCTTGCAAATAAACACTAGAAGGAAAAACTAACAGCAGTCCTCTTTCTCAATCTCATTTCTCTCTCTCTCTTTCTCTCTTCCTCCAAAACAAAGAATGTGAAAAATATAGAAATCACCATAACCCCGGATACAAAGGCTAATCCATGGTCCCAAAACAGATATTTAACATAAGTCAACATGTACCAAAGGACTAACAGACATCTAAGATATTCATGGTATTTTCATCTCAACATTACAGAGTTAACATCGCATCCTGAAAACACAACTCTCACACTCATGCCACCTACCCCCAAACCACCTAAAATAACCCCTACCAATGTATTCCATCCTAATACCCATGTCTAAATCATGGTAATTCAGTAAACCCAAGCATTCAATCAGAGGCACAAAAGGGTATATTTTCTGAATCTCAGTAAACCAATTGTAAGAATTTGCAAATGATTCAAGGAATTTCAGATTGAAGCAGCATACTTGCACAAGAAAACTGGATGTGATCGAGTACTGGTATCAGTTTCCATTTCACTCCTTTCACAGTCTTCCTTGAATTTGGTGGAAGGGAGAACTTTGCATGGCCCTTGAATCAAGCTAGCTACTACACTGTATTCGTGGTTGGATTCATAGACCTGCAAGGAGCAAAAGTGGCATAACTACATAATAACTGTCATCCTCTGTTAAGAGAGGATCTCGTTGAATGAAGGAGGGATTATAATTCTAAGTAAATTGATGTTGCTTCACTTTTCAAGATAAGCTCTAGCAAAACCTCTTTCTACTGGTATGCAAGCAAACTTGAGTGTCTTATAGTCCCCATTCGTCATCTGTTAAAGTTAGATATTGCATAATGCTTTATGAACCTTCTATTGCAAGCCTACCACCTTACTTCCATTAGTCTTGTTGTTTATCATATATGTTACTCCTAGTCTACCCCAGCGATTGCTAAAAAACTGCATGTTTCAAATAGTAAAATAATTTGTAGGGTTTACGAGAAAAATAGCTTACCTCATGGCTTTCCGGGCCACATGGGTGGCCTACACCCTCAGGTAAATCAACAGGAAAGTAGCACTGCTCAACAGTTACCCATTTTAATCCAGTTTTACTATCCTCCCACATCACCTGCAATTTCAAGAAAAAGTAAAGAGACAAGGATGATGAGTTCTCTGAGTGTACTATAAAAGACAACAAGAACAAGGCCTTTAAAATTACAAATTGCAAAGTAGATCTAAGATTCTCAACTGAAAGCAATTGCCAACAACAGCTCTTACATCAGACAAAACCATGTTAAGAATCCTACATGTTTGTAGTTGTTAAAAATAGCAAATATAATCATGATGGAAGAGCTTGATAACTTACTCACCTTAAGCTTAGATGGTATCAACTTGCCATGGACAGAATGAAAAAGGGCATGATCATTCAGTTTATATGATACCCCATTGATGGAGCAAGACTCATAGTATGTATTTCCATCCAGAACTTTAAGAGCATTGCCCATCCATTGTATATCATGGAAGCCATTTGAAGACAATCCAGAATTTTCACTGGTGCCATCATTAGCTTCAGAGTTACCAGAAGGATTTGCATGAGTAACAAGTAGCTCAGTCTTCTTGACATCAACTGATGAAGCGCAATCACTTTTTTCTGGTTTGTTCTGTGATTCTACCAATATAGGTTGGTCCTCAGTTGTTGAAGGTATGTCACAATTATTTTGTGTTTCTGTTTGGACAACATACTGTGAATTGTTTGATGTTTTGGAATCTTTGTTGCTCATTATTGGCATAGCAGAAGGCTGCAATTTAGGCAAGGAAGCTAATTTCTCTCCTTGTAATGGTAGCGTTTGTTTAGTTGATTCAGATACTTGCTTATGGTGGGTAGATTCGGATACTTGCATATGTTCAGGAGACTGTTCACTTGATAAGCCAGCAGAAGAGGATTCACAAACAGTCTCCAAGCTTTTAACTTGGTTATTTAGCAATGTTCTGTCAGAAGCTGCCTGACCAATATCTTGTCCACTTGATGTCATCCTATTGTCTGTATGTTCTCTTGCATCAGGAATATTCACATGAGAAGCATTTCTGTCCGAAGTACCAGGTCCAACGTGACTTTGTGCACTAGAGCTTCCGTTTGCAGTTATTTTATCCTGGACCTTTTGATCTACAGTCCCTAGTTTCTTATCTGATGATGGCTGTGATCCAGTCGAGTTAGACGGCCCTTTTGATTGAGTCACACTTCTCATGACACGACCATATTTTGGAGGGAAAGGCTTCCCATTGCTCATTGATGTGCACCTCATGCAGTACCACTCACCTCTGGGAATTCCTTTCTGATTTACCATTTCTAGACATTTCAAATGAAATCCTTTCTCACAAGCATCACAAAGCACTACAGTTTCTACCTCATTAACACTGAGTTTGCACATTTGGCAAGTCAACAACTTATTCATATATTCCCTTGAAGGTGGAGTCCACGTGGGATGTTGAGGAAGTTTTGGCTGCAATAGCTTTTGGACTATCATTGCAATTTCGTTATGGCTAGTGAAACTTGATGAAGGCTGAACATACTTTAGCCCTTGTACTGGAGGATGCATGTTTGCAGCTGCAGTTTGAGATATAAATGGTCTGAAATTTTGATCTCTGGCTCCTTGAGAAAATGGTCGTGGCACACCCAATTCAGCAGTTCCTTCAACCTTAGCAGAATTGTAACTTTGTGCCTTGTTTTCTGGTGTAAATTTAGTTGATGACATTGACGTTGAGTGAGGTTGCATAGACCAAGCTTGCGCATTTACCAACATGTGATTTCCAGATGCATTTGCTGCAAAATTGTAATAAGAAACCATTAATTAACAGATCAAAGTAAAAGCTACCCAGAATTTCAATATTAGATATTAAACTTCAAAACCTAACTCAGTGCATGTGCATATATGTCTACTTAAGAATAACAATATTTGCTTTCAATCAAGTATATTTTACTTCCCAGTGAAGATCCTTACATATCAGAATCACCCACCAAAATATGGAGTTTGATGGACACAATTTTATCTACAATTAAGCCTATGAAAAAGTATACCTATACACTCGAAGTGTGCATCCTGTAAGTTGCACTCAGGCCATTATCAGAGTTTGATTGAGAATATAACCAGCTAGTATACAAATCAGAATTACCAGACTGAACAGTATCCAATATACCCACAGCAAAAAAGAGGAAAGAGAAAAAAAGAGAAACAAACAAAAGTAGAATCCTATTACCATGTACTGGATGTGCACTGGAAGCTCCGTCAGATTTCAATTGTGCTCGATCACCTTTAGGAAAAGCTAATGTCGATGAGTCCCTATCTAAACCATGGTTAGGTAACCCCGCGTGTTGATTGGCTATAGCTGAAGATCCAAGGTGGTTTCCAGGAGGTAATGGCGCATTGTTTGGTTTATCAGACGGAAACATGCGAATTATATGCGATGGCCCACGACTATCAGCTACAGAGCCAACACTTGTCTGTGACATAAGAGACGTATGTGCAACAGATGGTGCACTGAACTTCTTAGACTCTTCTATCTATAAAGTAGCAAGAAAGACCCAATTTTTTGGCTATCAGATTCTTAAAGAGAATGCAACCAAAATTAGGGAAAAAAAAGTTAAATATCTTCTGCAGTCAAAACAGTTTATGATAAAAAAATTCAACAAGAAGCTGCAAAACATACAAGGTTTATATCAAAACTACATAAAAACAAGTTAATTGTTCGTTGGATCCTTCCTAATCTATTCAAGTTCCACCAACTACATAAGTTAGTAGAAAATAGTAAATTTAACACCAACAACAAAGCTACCCAGAGAACCAATAACCAAATAGAAGCATGCTTCTTTTGTTCATAAATCAAAGAGTTGACTACATCCTAATTTCCCACCAGAACGGAGAATGGGGAAAGAAAAATAGCTATTTTAACAGAAAGAATGAAAAACGATGGCACAAAATTTAACATAAATAAGCCCTACCCAGATTTCAAAAACAAATAAAAATTTCATTTTTACCATTGCAAACACCACTTTTTCCCCAATATAATGGCCTTATAGCATCCCATGTAAATGAGAAAAGAAGAACAATAATTGAACCCTATACCGAATCATTGAATAATAGGCTATTACCTTCATTTTAGCAAGCGACAACTTTTCTTTAATAGACAATCTAGTACCCGTAAACCCTAATCTTTGATCTTTGGCCTTCAAATTGAGCCCTAAATCCTCAATAACAGCTCCAATGGCATCTCTACCCACCAAATCCTTAGGCGACAATTCCTGACAAATTTCCACCAGTTTTGCCCTAGCCTCCGCCATCAACCCAACCTCCGCCTCCGTCGGCCTCTTCCCTCCCCTCATTCCAGCCATCGCCGACAACACCAGCACAATCTCCGCCACTCTACTCATCTCTCCACTGCCTGCTCTCATCCTTTTCGCCGGCCTAACCTCCGACTCGCTCTCCCCATTCTTCTCCGCTCCCCGCTTTACGTCAACGCCAAGGGAAATGATGTCGTCGTCCGTCACTTCGGCTACACACTCGTTAGCAGCAGCCACCGTCGCGTCCATTGTACTTCAGACGCAGAAATCCATGCACACGACAGCGTATCAAAAGCCAAAAGGAACCCTAAAATGGATGGGAATTAGGGTTAGGGACTGGAAAACGAAAAAAGAAAGAAGCCTTTTTGGCGGGTAAATTAGTTTTTAGTATTCAATTTGCGAGTGTGACAAACTAAAACTAATAGAGAAAGCGTGTGTATTGAGAGAGATAGAGGCTCGATAGAGCAGAGAAAAACAGCGCTGCGTTGTGTGGTAAGGTATTACTATTAGAGAGAGAATGGGATTATTTTTACTTGTTTATTCTCTCAAGGTTTTTAATTTATTGTGTGAACCGGGCGGTTCAGTTTACGGGGATTTTGGTTTGGCCGATGTATTTTGAAACCTTCCTAAAAATGATTTTTCATTTTTTTTGTTCAACTTAATTGAACTTATTCTCAAGATATTTTGTTCTAATAATTCTCAATTTATTTCAAATCTAGACGAAAATATAACACTCCATCCTAGAATTGTTTAATTACGTTAAAATTTTGAAATAATTCTTAAATTTTGAAAATTATAAATATTACTTTAAATATAATTTTTAAATTACTTATAGATAAGCGCAAGGATACAGTATTTTTTTTTCCAAACTTCCAACTATTTATTTACCAAATACAACTTCCAAATTTGTATTTTAATTTCTAGGCTGAAATAATAAAATACTCGACCAAGAGAAAACCATTTGAGAAGGCACAACAATATTATATATTTCAAAACCAGAAAATATTGAAAGCTGCATGTCTTCTCCTCCACAAACCTTAACCAAATCTCAACCATACGTAGCCTCCTTCCTAGAGAAGGAAACAGCAGCTTTTTCCCTGCTGATCTACTTGCACATTGACTCGTACACAAATACAAGAACATCAAACAATGGGAGAAGCGGACGTACAAGAAAGGCCAATCCCAATAATAATAAAATTGGACTCAGAGCTCGTGAATCCGACTCTTTGCCAGTTGTCCATGCCTTGATCATAGGCTGACCTCTCCATCAATGGTTTTCGGATCACAGAAGTTTGGTTGAACATGGGATTTTAAAATCTCGTTGCCAGAAATGCAGTTGCATCGGAAGACAGAAAGGCAAATCTTGTTATGGCAGTTAGTAGATGTCACAAGAAGTAATCCGGTGCTGGCTTTTTGGCAGGCGTACCTCTTGATTCCTGCATAACATTTGAACTGCTCAGTACCCCCTTTTCTAAAGAATACAAGAGAAAACAAGGTAGAAACATAGCCTAACAATTACATTTTTGCTGTGCAAGTTGATACCATTACATGTGGATAACAAGGAAAAGAGAGCTAAAGTGATCATCAACGGCTTTTTGTTCAGAATTCTTAATATATTAAATGATTTTGAAGTCAATGTTTCAGTAAGCTTTTTGATGCATTCATCTAAGAACTCCAATCCAAACACAAAAATCCAAAACTCCCACATCCCCTCCCTGAAAGACCCTCAGAATATGAAATTTTTTGGAGGAAATTGATGCAAAGTTTTATGCACAAACCTGTGGAGCTGCGTCAAACACACGGAACTGCTTGTTAAGATTTTCATCCAGCTCAAGGATTGCAGCCACATTACCACATCTGCATCCAACCCAAATTAAGGATCACAAAGCTGCAACAGAACTAAGAATTTAAGACGCTAAGGTACCTGTAACAATAGTTTGGAGCCGACCAGACAGTAACTATCTGGTTGTTGAACATCCATTTGTACCCTTCCATTACCAACTGATGAGCACGGCATATGTAGTCAATGTTGTTTGAATGATTAAATGAAGTCACAACACTGCCACCAAAAACATAACCAGCACCACGTGGACTCATACCCCAACCTTCAATATCTTCAGGATCTGACCAAAGGAGGTCACACATAGCACCATCATGAGGAACTTCTTGTTTCCTATCAATTGTTCGAATCTGAAAACAAGTATTAGTAGTAGCTCATTGCATAGAACTTCAAATAATTAAAAGCACGTTATCAGGTTTGATTCATTTACCTGATCCAATGTTGAAATAGCAGGAGAGAGACCACCATGAACACTAAAAACTTTGTTCTCGATCAGAGCTGACAAACTGTCAAAATTATTTTTAGAAAAGGTCTATTGTAAGCAATTCAGTATTTTTTTAAAAAAGATCATAATTATCACCCTAACCAGGGTTAGATTATTGGGCAATAATATAGCAAAAGCAAAGCATATAGCATTGTATTCTGGGTTAATATCATCAATTTTCCGGTGCCCTATACAAGAACAAATCTGCTTGAGAGAAATCACCTCAATTAGAGTAATGTTAAAATTTGAAAAGTTTGGTGCTAGTAAGTTGAATAATAAGTTTATTATGCCACAAGGACATTAACCAAACAACTGCAATAAGATAGGTTGTCATGATAAGAAGTGCCACATTAATAACGGGTAACACATATGAACACAGAAGAAGGAAGCTTGTATAAATAAATTTCACCAACACCAGAAAGTCAACTCTCTAAGTAGCAATTTGATTGGATAATCATAACCATCCAAAGGCATTAATTGTATTTGATGATCCACAAGATAAATTAAACAGCAAATAGGAAATTATCCACTGAACATTATATCAACCATTCCTACGAACTTAGCCCTCACTTTCACAGCTTTTCCATTATTTGACATTTCATGGATAGAGAAGACTTGCATTGCCTCTAAATAGCGATATTCATACCTTAAATAATCAAAGATGTCAGTGCAATATCTCCATACATTTACAGATCCATATTTCCGTAGGCACTCATCATAGAATCCATATACCTGAGTAGAACAGAGAAAGACTACTGAGTTTGCCACAAAGAGAGAAGTTGAAATATAATACTAGAAAATACATTTACCTGAGTAATCTGGCGGCTCTCATGATTCCCTCTAATGAGTGTTATCCTATCTGGATATCTAACCTAAGATATCCAAATTTACATAAATTTAAAAAGGATGAGATGTCACCATAAGTGAAAAATGATGCACTGAACAGAAGCACAAAAATAAACATCAAGTATTACCAACTCAAATTAGTTATATATACACCTTTAAATAGGATTGAATCATTTCCTACAAAAGATATTTTGGATATTCATACTAACCTTTCAACACCAGAGTGAAGACTTTAATGATCATAAAAATCACTTTAAAACCTTAACATGCATAATTGGAAGCCATAAAATAGCATTTGAATGATGAACTTTTAAGAATCATGGTTTAACTTCAAACTTACAATAAAAGGTTCAGCAAGCATTCTCTTCAAATAGTATACAGAATGGAGCCTTGCTAAAGGTGGGGCGGGCCAAATATTCCAAGAATCAATGTGAGAGCTCAATATAACATGCAAAAAGAATTTACCTTAAGAGCTAGCAGAAGCAAAAATGTCTCAACAGAGTAAAATCCCCGATCAACAAAATCTCCAAGAAATAAGTAATTAGTCTTCGGGCAGTCCCCTCCAACTTTAAAAAGTTCTTTCATGTCATAAAATTGTCCATGGATATCTCCACAAATCTACATAGAAGAAAAAACTCATAATGAGTGTTTAAGATACGTCAAGATGTTAGCATTTCCACCCCAGAAAGATAAATCAAGATATTGTAAATGTTCATCATTTGAAGTCAAGATGTGATGTATTTGAGATGCTTAGCCAGATAATTATAGTGCCAAGAGGTCAAATATGCAATTTAGAACAAGATTTTAATGGAGAAAACTTGGAAAGCAGGACCAACATTTAAGTCATCTGATTTAAAGATTGTACATACACTGTCGAAGTTTTCATTCTTTATGTGATGACAGTCACTGTGAGGGATGCATTTTGTAGTTGGTCAGCAAATTAGGCTACACAGGAGCCACTAGCAGATGGGATGAAAAATAAGAAATTCAAGCAGTTCAAAGCATGTTTTCACATTATACGAAAAGAACTCAAGAAGCATCTTATAAAAGACCATCAGTCGGCAACAGCATACTAGACACCAAATGACACCCGTCAAACATTGTTCATCCTTCTTCTAATTCTTTCCGAAAAGTACAGAAGAAACCACAAATACCACCATGTTTACTTCCAGAATTCTGGTTCAACAAAGTTCATGACCCGAAAGTTCCCATGCCCAAATTAGCTCAAAACCCTAATTCCCAGTTCAATCTCAAAAACCATTAATAAATCCATTGAGCCCAATAATGCCGACTAAATTCAATTTAAATTAATCCCAAAATCCATTATAAACCAACCCTACAGCTCAACCCCTACACCCTCCAAAGCTCAAAACTCCAAAAATCAAGACCAAAAGTCCACCTAACAATCCAAAACTAACAGAAACACAGAGGCACACATATAATGAGAAGTCAAGTGTACAGAACACGTACAGTGACCGGAGCATCAACGCGCTGAACATTGCTTTCTTCGACGAGGATTTCCATAGCTTTCAAGCAGAGAGCTTTGACTTCCGATTCTTTCAACGGCTCGCATTTCTTTAGTTTTTCTATTTGCCTGTCTAAGTCTGACATGTCTACTTCTCTCTCGCTCGCTCACGCTCCGGTTCTGAAGCTCCGCAACTTTCTCGACTGAGCAAATAGTTCTGCTCGGTATTGTTCACAGCTCGTGAGGTTTTTGCAAAGATGCCCTTTGGTTTTCCTATTTTTGTTGTTTCGAGCTCCAGATTTTTGGTGACTTCCGATTATGGCCCAAACAATCTATCGGGTCGATTCGAAAGCATGTGAATCAATGAGTGGCTGGACCGATCCAATAATTCCAATTGTTTTGTTTAAAAGTTAAAACCGAACGACGTCGTACACCGTATGGAATATATAGAACTTGAAACGACGACGGAGGCGGACAAAGCAATCGCCGTCTAGTATCCACCTACTTATACACGGCGTCGTTCGAAATCACCTCTTTGATTCTCCTCTCTCCACCGCATTCCACAGGTCATTCCCCTTCCGTAGGGTTCACCTTTGATCTGAACTGATTTGGTTTTTGCTTTGATCGGTCAGCTGTTCATTAGGGCTTTTCTTGAACATGTCTTCGGCTTCTGACCCATGGGTGAAGGAATACCACGAGGCCGTGAAAATCGCCGATGACATCAGTGGAATGATCCCTGATCGGAGCTCGTTTCCGACAACGGGACCTGAGGCGCAGCGCCACGCGTCTTCTATACGGAGGAAGATCACAATTTTAGGGACCAGGCTTGATAGCTTGCAGTCCCTCTTGTCTAAACTTCCTGCAACACAGCAAATGTGGGTTTTTCTTTTTTTTACTTCGCTCCTGTAAATTGTTTTTCTCTTTAGGTTATAATTTGCATGTCATGACGATAGAGCATACGAAATTATAGATCATCACTCTGTTATTGCGCTGATATATGTTTGATCGGTTGTGGGTGAAAAAGTTGTTGAATGATACATGTAAAATGTTGAAGGAAAAGAGGCGATAGTACATGGAAATTTTTCAGATATGGGATTGCTTAGAAATTTGATACGTTCAATGGATTAATACCCATTCATAGTGTTGTTGATTTTCCTTTTTTGGCTTTGATAATCTTTTCGGCAGTGTATTACACACTAGTTCCTCCTTTTGGATTTGATGATTGTCAAACGGTTCAAATGTTGTTATTCTCATCGTATTAAACCATTCCTTTTTGTTATGCAGATCAGAGAAAGAGATGAATCGTCGTAAGGACATGATCGCAAATCTTAGAACAAAAGTGAACCAAATGGCTTCCACTTTAAATATGTCTAATTTTGCCAATAGGGACAGTTTGCTTGGCCCAGAAATAATGTGGACTGATGCGATGAACAGAACACAAGGTTTGGACAACCAAGGCCTTGTTGGACTTCAACGACAAATCATCAAAGGCAAGTTGTCGCTGTTTATCTTTGGCAATTGTAGTATTGTTCAATGGCTTTTCTTTCTTTTGCAATTATGGGATTCTTATGTAGCATTTGGTTGGAGCAGAACAAGATGAAGGACTTGAGAAGTTGGAGGAGACAGTAGTAAGTACAAAGCATATTGCCTTGGCAGTCAATGAGGAGCTTGATCTTCATACAAGATTAATTGTATGTCTTCACTTTTTTTCGTCTATTTTTACTATCTTCCAGACTTAAATACTTTTCTTTTGATTCTTCAAGATTGGATATTATAATGATTATGCAACTTTTACTCTCTTACACTGCAGGATGACTTGGATCAGCACGTGGATGTTACAGACTCCCGTTTACGGGTAATTACTCTTGCCTAATTTAAAGCCTCTAGTTCATTAAATTACTTGTGTGCCAGTTACCATGACACTAGCATGCTCACTTTTAAGCGATAACTTTCTAGCTAATAGATTTTCTTGAGCCATGACTGTTGCATTAATTCTTCTCTTCCAATTGTAAATGCCTTTCAATCATTTGATTGATTAACAAAAAGTTTGCAGCAAAAGAGAGATTCCCGGAGTTTGTTAAGATGTTAGAAAAAGATCTCTCTATTACTTTGACTTTGAGAAGAGAATCGTTGGTTTAACTGACGAACTGCGTTGGAAAATGATCTATCTTTTTAATAAGCTAATAACATCTTTGCACGATTCGGCGCAAAGTGACTATATGAATTACAAGCGATCTCTTCTGATAATATGTTTCCTGCATTATGGGTTATCTTATGAACTTTCATTTTGACAAGGGACTGAAATGATGACTGTTAAGTAAATAATGGAGGAAAAAAGGATATTGCCTAGTCATGCTATACACCAATATACGACCACATTTGGTGGTGAAACTATTGTGTTTTACATAGTATAGAAGATTAGATTTTCAATCTTTTGATAATCGGTAGGTGTGGATCTCTTATTATGATGGCATTTAACTTAGAATACTCCTTTTTCGTTCTACTTCATTGTAGCGAGGGCAAAAGAATCTGGCGGTTTTGAACAAGCGCACCAAGGGTGGTTGCTCCTGCATGCGCATGCTGTTAGCTGTTATTGGCATTGTTATCCTGGCTGTAATCATTTATCTACTGGTCAAGTATTTATAATGCTCATACTCAACAAGCCTCGTGTTTCTTCCTATTCCCTGCTTTTGGTATGTCCTTGTGCTGTTTTCCCTTCATTAATTTGTTGATATTTGGAAACGTTGCGTTTGGTTTTTACCATTTACATGTGGCGCTTTGCGAGTGAACATGAAAATATCCTGAGGTGTAAATTTACCATGTAAAATGAATAAGCTATGTGTGGTTCACGTGCCAATCTTTCACGCAGTGCAAGTTAGGCGACAATAATTCTTCATCCGGATTTAGGTCGCATCTGGAAGTAGGAAGCCAATTATGCAAGAAAAGAGAACTGATCTCGTAGCTGAAATGGCTGGTGATGCCAGTCGTAGCTGACCAGGCATCACCATGTTAATCCGAGCGCAACTGTGAGGAAGGTCGACTTTCCGTTTCCAGGCATCAATTTGTGAACGCTCAACGGGAGAGTAATCCAATGGTAAATTAAGGGGGTGCTTGGTTAAGGAGTATGAGAATAAATCAATGAGAATGGAATGAATGGTAAAGGTTGGTTGGTTATTA
>JANZXP010000196.1:43482936-43496501 GCA_027576715.1 Erythroxylum flavicans | reverse complement strand
ATTAATTAAAATATAATTCATTTTGTAATTAATTAATTACAATATTTTTTACAAACCAACCACTATCAATGGTAATAATAATCATTCCTTCCTCTTAACCAACCATCATAATTATAATGATTATATCCATTCTCATTTCTCCCTATATTCATTCTCATTCTCATTCTTATTACCTTCTATGAACTAAGCGCCCCCTAAATTTTCTACGGTGTTTAATGTTATTTAAATATTTTCTATTAAGCAATAAATAATATGTAATTATTAAATTTTTCCTAATATGCGTATATCTTTATTTATAGTAGTTTATAGAGAATTTATACGAAATTAATAAGCAAAATGTTCTATTGATATAAAAATTAATTTCATAAAATTAAATAATATTTTTAATTTAAATCATTTATATTTTAATAGAGGAAGTTAAACCAATGAATATGATTAATTATAAAATAATTTTGCATACTATAATTATAAAATATTTTTGTAATAAAACTTAAAATTTTATAATTGAAATAAATGTAAAACTATCACTAACCATATAATAAATATGATATAAAGAGAAAAATATTACCATAATAATTTATATTTTTCAAGTATTTATATACGTGAAGAAAGAAATTTAAGAATGACAAAAGACTATATTTTTCATTATAATATATAATTACTATAAACGTAAGAAAATTTTTATAAGTATTGTGTAGTAAAATTAAGAGATTAAGAAGTGAAAAATATTTTTCTTGGAAAATAATCATTGAAACATGTGAACTATTTGATTTCACTTCGACTTACAAATGAAATTTATTCTTTTTTATTTTTAATGTAATGTATTAATTGTTATTAACAAAATATTAATATGTTGCAGTTTTTAAAATTAAAATTCACATTTTTACAATAACTACTTCTAAAAAGTGTTTATAATAACTTTATCATAAGTGAATATATTTAATAAATATGATAACTTTATAATAAATACATTTTTGAAGCTATTTTTATCTTATTTTATAATGTATTTATTTAGAGTGATCTAAAATATGAATAAAACCATATTGCATCTTTATTTTATAAAAAGCATTTATTTAGCATATTTATAATTAATGTTAAATTTAAATTTTATTTTGATTAAATATAAAGTTAAGTAATATAATAACCTATATTATGAATCTTCTTTTCGCGTATTTATTTTGTATTTATTATTGCATAATTTTATAAGATAAAAAAGAATTTTTCGTTAAAAAAAAGTATTTTGGTCTCGGAACATTTACTCAAAATGCCGTTAAGTTATGTCAAAAGGGTCAATTTTGACTTTAAAATTTACACTAATCGACAAGTTTAACTCTATCATTTTACCGTGAATACTTAATATCTTAACTTTAACAAAACATTAAAAATTAACCTCATTGTAACAAAATTACTAATAACTTGAAGATGTTTAAAAAAATATTAAAAGAGGAAACGACAGCGTTTAAAAGAATTAGAAAGTGAAAGAAGTTTACAGAGACTGAGCAGAAACAAAGGGGAAGCAACGAGAGGCCTAAGAAAGAGAGAGAAAGTCGAGGGAGGGAGATGAAGTGGATGCCATTAAAACTTGAAAACTTGATCAAATCTAAACCTTAAATTGTTGGGTATTTTTGACATTTTTCGTAGAGTTGGATAATATTTAATTACATTTTTTAGTTTTTAAATAATTTATTGGTTAAGTTACGTGATGTAATTCGGATAAAGATAATAAGGTGGTCCAATAAATAATCTAAATTAATTGGTTAAAGTTTAGGAAAAAAATGGATTCCTAATCTATATAAGTTAGACTCATATCGAACTTATGATGAAAAAATTCGATATGAATGTTATATATAAAAATTAAGATCTTATTTATATTATTGGTAAATATACGAAATCTCTAATCCGTTAAAAAATTTACTTGTTGAGAAAATTGTAAAAAGATGTTAATCTCATTCTAGTAAAGAGTTATCGAGAAGGTCTCATTTAATTGAAGCTCATTTCAGGTTCAAAAATCACCTAAAAAATGTGATGAGACTATAGGTATGTTTACAGTTTATATTTACTTCATTTATTTCCCTTTTACATAGGACCGGGACACGTAATAAAGTTCATTTTTGTGTTACATAAATTTCATGAATTTGTCAATAATTCTTGGAGTCGAGAGTGAAGGTGAGCAAAGCAAACAAAGATGAAGACAATGAAGCATGAAATTGAAATTTAAAAAGAAACAACGAGGGAGGTATCGTTTATGTCGACTAATTCAGTGAGGGTTAAGTTTTGATTAATTATTTTCTGATTAGTTAACTTAATATATTTGTTTAAGTTAATAAAATTTTAAGAATTAATTAAAAAAGCTGGGTCTATAGGTATAAAATAAATAAAATTTTAATATTTTTTAAAAAATTAATTTTCACTTTTGATATTAAATCTGTCGTAATAACATGAAACCTATAAACGAAATAAAAAATTATTAAAACATATCTAGTCGGCTAACCTGATGATTAATAAATGACATCATTAAGCTATTAATAATTCGTAATAATGGAAGTTAATTTTTAAAGTTTTTTTAAAAAATTAAGATCTTAATTATTCTCTAGGTTGTTTTATTATGCCCATATGCTCTTATTCATTACAAGAAGCTGAGAATTGTGTTTGGATGGCTGATGGATGATGGATGATGGATGATGGATGATGGATCTTGTTATTTGGGTAAGGTTGACGGAGAGGGGATAAAGAGGAATTATCGGGTCAACGATTGAAGTTTTAATAGATCGAGTCAGTTTCTAACCCAAAACCTGTCCAAGCTTGGGCTTAACAATTATGACCTAGGCCTAATCAAGCTTTGATTGGGCTCAGCTTGTGTGCAAGGGACTTTAGGAGAGGCTTAGGTAGCATTAAGCTTGACTTGACTTATTGTAACTATATGGACTACTATTGTTACAAATTTAAAGTGTTTAATTTTTTGTTTTTGATACTTTTAACTAATATTACAAAATTAGATAAATTTAAAAAATATTATTATAATTTATCTATGAAAAATAAGAAATGTAAAAGAAAATTTCATATCAAAATTTACATAAGCATCAACAATAATTTAGTAAAAATCTCAAAAAAATTTACATATACAAATATAGTAAAATAATAATAATTAACTGATACACTTCTACTATTAGAATTTAAAAATATTAATCACGATGAAATTTTAATTAATTGATAAATTACTAAAATTTGAGTTATTAATTAAATGTAAACATATTTATATATGTTATATTCAATAGCTATATAATTATATTATATTTCATGTTTGAATTGCATTAAATATATAATAGTTAGATGTATTTTTGCAATTTCAAACTAATTATTATGTCTGAATGCATCATACGAAGAATAGAAATAAACTTTTAACATCGAATAATTAAATTTAATTTATAGTATTTTAAATAATTCTAAAATAATAAATAAAAAATTTAAATTACCTTTTTGACATTTTATTAATTATATTTAATAATATTAATAAATATATATTGCATTCAATAGCTAATTCATTTTATTATAAATGATATTTTAATGTACTTTTAAATTTTTTGAATGAATTACGTGAATATACATCATACAAAGGGTATAAATAAATATTTTATATCAAATAATTGAATTTAATTTATAAGATTTAATAATAATAATAAATTAATTTTATTAATTTGAATATTTTATAGTTTAATTTTTATTAATATATAACGTTTGAATACATTGTATAACATGTTGAAAAGCCCTAGGAGTAGTCGAGTTAGTGAAGTAGAGTGACGGGTATGGTGTTAAAAGGTCTTGTGTTCAAATCCTCATATTTATATTATTTCGATCGAACATGTCGTACAGGATTTATTTAGTGCAGAGTACTCGATTGGTGTTATTTATATGTTATTGTGTCAATCTAAAAATTTACTCAGTGCGCATTTAAAAGATAACAATTGCAAATTTTTTCATAAAAAAAAGTGTTGAAATTTTGCTAAAATGGCATTATAAATAAATTCTAGACTTTATTATCAAACATAAAATTCTTATGTACAAGCTTGACAGAAAAAGCTTAACATCGGCGAATCCAAAATGCAGTCTGAATCAAATCTTAAAATTTGAGATTTTGGATCACGTTTTGAGAGGCCCAGTTTGACCTGATCAGAATCAGCCTAAATTTGGCTAGGAACGACCCAACTCGACCCATTCTCAACCTACCTACAATAGATCGTTACTTCTCTCTCCCCAATTCATGTAACCCTAGGATTTCAGGTTCTGATTTTCCCTCTCTTTTAGAAGGCTACAGTTCAATCAATTTCTCATATTTCTTCGAATCACAAACACTACATTATAATTTTACAGCATAAATTTTCAATTTAATTGTGGGAGCCTAATGAAAAAGGCGTCAACTTGAATAAGAATAATGAGTGTGATCCCTAAGGAAGCAATTGAGGTGATTGCTCAGACTGTCGGAATTACAAATTTGCCATCCGATGTCGCACTCGCCCTCGCCCCCGATGTCGAGTACCGTGTTCGAGAGATCATGCAGGTCTGTTTTCTTTAGTCGCAATTTGTTTGTTTGAAGTTCAGTGCTTGGTTACTTAATTGACTAACATTTTCTTTTTCTGTTTCTGATAATTATTTCCATTTATAGGAGGCGATTAAGTGCATGCGTCATTCAAGAAGGACTACGTTAACCACAGATGATGTGGATAGTGCTGTTAGTTTAAGAAATGTGGAGGTCTAGCTTTTAATCTCTCTCTCTCTCTCGCTTTTTTTTTTTTTTTTGGTGTGTGTTGGCTTGTTTTGAATTTTTCATTAATTTTATTTAATGGTATTGTTGATGCTTCTTTTTTTTTGTTTTTTCCTTTCTTGGTGCAGCCAATATATGGGTTTGCTTCGGGGGATTCATTGCGGTTCAAGAGAGCTGCTGGACATAAGGATCTCTACTACATTGATGATAAGGATGTCGAGTTTAAGGATGTAAGAAAGAAATGATTCGGATATTGTGGAAGAGGCCATGGGGGTCATAAGATTTGTATTGTTTTGATTTGTGTAGGTGATTGAAGCGCCTTTGCCTAGAGTGCCTCTTGATACGTCGGTAACTGCACATTGGCTAGCGATTGAAGGAGTTCAACCTGCCATTCCTGAGAATGCTCCAGTTGAAGGTAATCTTTTTGAAGCTTAGTGTCAATGGTAGAGGGTAAAATCTGAACGTTAGAAAGTTGTTTTTATGTTACTTGATTTTCTGTTTCTTCATATGAATTTCTGTTTTCTGCTATAATTGCAGCAATATCAGCTTCTGTCGATGGTAAAAGATCTGAATACAAGGAAGATGGTTTTCCGGTTGATATTAAATCACCTGTAAAGCATGTATTATCTAGGGAACTTCAGGTGAAGCTGCTTTGCTTTGTCTGTGTTCTTCTTAAAATTTTTCCATTGGAAGTTTGATAGATTAAAAGAATCTTTTTGGTTTTGTTGTACAGCTTTATTTTGACAAGATTACTGACCTAACTGTGAGGAAGTCTGATTCTATCGTTTTCAAACGTGCATTAATGAGCTTGACAACAGACTCTGGAATCCATCCTTTAGTTCCTTACTTTACATATTTCATTGCTGATGAGGTGGGGGTGTTGCGTCATATATGATGCAACATTGTTTTTATTTTTTTGGTAACTTTCAACTGTTTCATTTATGTTTCTACACACTGATTTCAGGTTACGAGAAATTTGAATAAGATTTCGCTCTTGTTTGCTTTGATGCGTGTTGCCCGAAGCCTTCTTCAAAATCCACACATACATATAGAGCCTTATGTATGTATCTGATTGGCATGTTGAATCCTCCTGTTAATATTTCATAGGTTAAGGAGGCATATACACTTACTGTTGATTTTTCTGATGTGCAATATCTATATGCTTAACCATAAGGGATAAGTTCTCAGAGAAATTTAAATATCTGCAAAACATTATGCTTTAGTCTTGTACTTTTTATTTTTTCTGTCAGATTCTAAACTTATTAAAAACATCCTAAACAAGTCCTGAACATCAGATTTCATCAGGTAAGTTAACATTTTACTAACATTTCATACAAGTTTGATAGGTCATAAGTTTAGGATTGAATTATTCCTGAACATAAGATTTCATCAGGTACGTTGACATTTTACTAACATTTCATACAAGTTTGATAGGTCATAAGTTTAGGATGGAATTAGAATAAATAAAAGTTGCATGACTAAAATAGAAAAAGTTCTATGACTTTCTAAGTCCTTACTCCAAAATATATAGTCTTGTTTAGTTATATGTTTGAAATCCCTAAGATTCCTAAACTATAAGTAATTTGAATATCTTAACATAATTTCAAATATCTTCATCTTCTTTTACGTGTTAATACTAAATTAATTTTTTAGGAAGGTCATAAATTCTTTAAATTAATGCTTAAAAAATCCTCATATTAGTGTCTTAGGCAAGTTATTTGTAATTCCTTATCTTATTTATTGGAAAAAGTGAATATAATTAAAACTTTGTGACCTTGTTGGTATGTTGACATCCTTTCAAATAAATTGAAAGGAATAAATATAAATTTTGTAAATCAATTCCATGCACATCTCGCAGAGTATATTATTCCAAACATAAGAACTAATCTCGATCTATTTAAAATTTAACAACTAGTAATAAGCCTTATATTCTGTTTAACTAATGTTGGGTTCATTGTTTTAGGTTTATGACTCAATTGAAACAGAAAAAAGGTATAGGACTGCATGAAAAGATGTAGAAAGATTTATTGACTTTTTTAGCAGTATCCTGACGATAATGCACTTTCAGCTCTTCTTGTAGTTAAGAGTCAAACTAAGTATCCTGACAATAATGCAGTTTCAGCTCTTCTTGTAGTTAAGAGTCAAACTAACTGGTATATTTGTTCAAGAATAATTTTTAAATGCTTAACTTACCTTTCTCTTTGTGCAGTTACATCAATTGATGCCATCAATTCTTACCTGTCTAGTAGCTAAAAGGTTGGGAAATAAAATTTCTGACAACCACTGGGAGCTTAGAGATTTCACAGCAAACCTGATCTCTTCAATATGCAAAAGGTGAGTTCGTTGCTTCTCTTTTGTTAATATGCATTACATTCAAGTTCATTATCTTCTCAAGGTAAAATCATCTGAGTTCTGGTTTGGTGAAGCTTGCATCAAACTTATTCCTCTGAATGTACGCTTGGATAATGCAGTTCACATCAAATGCTGGATATTTCTCTACTCACTCTGAATGAACTTGTTATAATTTTTCACATGCAAGTTGTGTCTGAGAGAGATTCTTAACCAATTCAACCGTTGTTGTAACAGACACTGTGTATGAACCTTATCATTTAAAGTTTTGTAGATTTGGGCATGTTTATCACAATCTACAGTCTCGCGTGACAAGGACGCTACTACATGCATTCTTGGACACAACAAAATCATTGCCTCAACATTATGGTGCTATACAAGGGTTGGCAGCCCTAGGACCCAGCGTGGTACTTCATTTCTTTCACAATGCTTTTGCCGGGGTCTTCATTACTTTTACGATTCTTTTTCCGGCAAAATAAATTTGCTTTTTCTTTTCTTTTTTTCTTCTGCAAAGAGTTATTGTTTAATATTAGATATGCTTGGCTCTTGTTAGCTATTTTGAAATTGTTTCCCAACAGAAGTCTTTCTTGTGTACTATTTTGAAATTGCAAGCTTCAGGAAAAAGTAAAACAAGTATCAAAAATTGTTTCTACACTAGTTAGGGATAAGACTACGTATTTTTGGACCACTCTAGACCTTGTGTATTAGCAGGACTTTCTATGAATTGTTGTTGTTCTAAGCAAAAGTAAAACAAGTAACTCTCATTCGACTAAAATTCTTATTCGTATTTTTGGACCTCTCTAGACCTTGCGTATTAGCAGGACTTTTACTGAATTGTTGTTGTTTTAAGAAAAAGTAAAACAAGTAACTCTCATTGGACTAAAATTTAAGTAACTCACTTTTGCTTATATTGTTTTACTATTATGTGACCTTATGTTTAATTATGGTGTCTCATTCAATTCAGTTTTTTCTTGGGGTAATGACAAGCTTCTTGTGCTTTTAACCTCACTTTTAAGTTTTCAAAAGGTTCACTATGAAATAATGTTGAAAGGTAGGATTGCTGTCTGAGATCCCATCTAGATTATATCAAAATGGGTTAAAGGCTTGTCTTGTTATTGTATTATATTGAAGGTCATTTAGTTGTAATTGTGGTCCCTGATGTTGTCTATCCAATTTTTGAAACACCTCTTTCCATCTCATTTTGAGAAATTTTTATTACTTTTTGACTTTTAATAGGTACGTCTTCTTATTCTACCAAATTTAGAGCCTTATTTGCTTCTCCTTGAACCAGAAATGCTTCTTGAGAAGCAAAAAAATGAAGTAAAGAGGTATGAAGCTTGCCGTGTTTATGGTGTCTTGATGGTGAGTGCGATGTTTGATGCTCTCTATCATTTCATGTGTGACAATAATGATAGGATAGTGAAATTTGTTGCTAATCCACCTGTAAAATCTGTAGCATGCTGCTGGTTTATGTTTGTATGATCGACTGAAAGCTGTACCTCATTTGCTAACTCCGTCACGTTCCATCTCACGTTCCATCTCCAAGTACAATGGAAGAATTGCAATTTCCATGCCAAGTAATTCTTCTCTCTCTTGTCCTCTATGCGCATACATAGTTGGTTCTTGCATGTTTTGTTTGCTGTAGTGTTGATGTCAAGTATGCTTAGGAGTACAAGTACTGAGCCTGTTGAAGAATAATTTTTGGTAATTGATCAGAAATTTGAAAGGTGAAAATGAACGGTAAGTGAATAGCTTTATCAAATGCTTTAATGATAAAAATTATGATGGTCAAAACTACATTTTTGGAGGATAAATTGGTTTCGGTGCATGTAGATAGTTCTAGAGAGCTAACATCGTTATAACTTCTGTGCATATAACTAGGAATTGTTACGACAACTTTGATTCTAGTTATATAATGGTCATACCTTATATTATTTTCTTCCCAGTGGACCGGTTGTTGGGTTATTTATCAGTCTAGGAGCACGTTAATTTGTGTTTCTCTTTATCATAACCCTTTTATTTAATTTTTCTTTTTCTGCGAATGATTCCTGCTTCTTTATAATGAAGACAAACGCAAAGCAAGCATGGACAATTTATTGTCACAACAGCCACTTAAGAAAATAGCAACAGAAGGTGCAATGCCGATGCAGGGGATAGCAATGAACTCCACTCAAGGGGGTGGATTTGCAACGGCTGTTGGCGTTTCTAGCATGGCTATGTCAGCAGTGTCCCGGCCATTATCTAATGAGAATATTGTCGGAAGGGAGGCTGGTGGTGAGGTATCGAAGACATCAAACGTCCTTGCTCAGGCTTGGAAAGAGGACATGGATACTGGAAGCCTGCTGGCATCTATGTTTGAACTTTTTGGTGAAAGCATGCTGTCATTTACTCCTAAACCTGAGTTGTCAATTTTCTTGTAATTTGTTAGCAGCCATGTCTAGAATGCATATGTAATTTATCTTTCAAGTTCCAAAATTTTTTTCTCAGGAAAGAGAACTAGTCCAATTCCAATGTCTGATATAGGCTGAATTATGTTAAAAATAGTTATCACTAATAACATTTTTGTTCAAGTCCTAACAACTTTCTAAAAGCCTGTTATGAAGAACCAGCACATGGTTCAATTGTTCAATATCGGGTTCATTCAGGTATGTTCCGAGTAATTGCTCATACGATTCAGAAGCTTGTCATGGCAAAGTTTAAGTCAATTATTGTGATGTTGCTGTCGAAACTGCTGGAGTCACAGGCCATACTCAACTCGGCCACATGTTCTTGCAGGATACGATAGCCACATATTCTGGCAGGATGTCTTGGGAGTTTTTCTTTCTTTTCCACCTTTTTTTTGTTAGAATACAACATGGACTCCTTACGTTTAGAGGGAATCCAAAGATCTCTACAAGAAGACTTTGATTTGTTTGTAGAAAAACCCAGCCTCCCACATCATTATAAATTTACAATTGTAGAAGAATTAAAAAATATGACACTTCTTACTACTTTCGAAAAATAACTAACATATTTTAGTGTAAATAATCAATGTTTTAAAAATCCAATTGAATATCAAATTGAAAAGAAGACAAATATAAGGTTTAATTAGTGTTAGATTATTATAAAATTGGTATGTAGTAAAAAAATAAAAATGATGAAAATAATAAAAAATATAATATAAAAATTAAATACTTTATTAAAATATAAAGAATACACCAATACTTATTTATGTATAATCAATTAACAATAATTTTAATAATTTAAACGAAAATTAAATTTATCATAAAATTTAAATTATAATAACAATTAAAATTATGTTCATGAAGAAATGTGTGTTTTATTTTCTCTAATACTATTTAAAGACTTATAAATCATGTTTCATTCAAAGTATTTGCATCAACATGTTCTCATCACCATCATCATCATCACACCCAATATGAAGTCCCACAATAAAGTGAGGTATAGAGAGGTCTGATAGTACGCAGCCTTAACCCTACATAGTAGAGAGACTATTTCCGGTAAACCCACAATGCAGATGTGACAATAAAGGAGTGATGCAAGTTAAAGAGTAAATAGGTAAAACTTGCAAGCTAAAAGATTATGTAAATAACATTACAATAAATACATAAATAAATAAAAATAAAATAACCAAAAGATATACCTGATATAGTGTCCAGATCTGCTAGTACCTGAAAACTAAAAAATAAACAAAAGATATATATGATATGGTATCCAGATCTGCTAGTACCTGATAAGCTGTCAAGTCCGGCTCTGCTAGTCTCTAGTCAAGCTAGGAGTCCTTGCTCAGAAACCCTGAAGGTATGACAATCTTACAATTTCAGACGGCCTCGCGAGATCTTTCCTCACACTTGTCCTGAAAAGCCAAGTTGTAGGCCCGAAAGCCTTGTCCAAGCCTTACCACTAAAAAAAGGACAGAAAGAACATAGGATTGATGGTCTCCTACGCGGTACCTACGTAGCGCGAGCGTTAAAGTAAACCTCTCTTGATAACTTAGCCAACTGTTTTGGTACACATTAAAGGTTATCCTTTACCCTTATCCGATCACGTCAGACTTTTCTATTTCTAGCCACTACCTCAATAAGAGCCAAGTCTGATATATCTTTCTTGATCACTTCCTTCCAGTTCTTATATGGCATCTCTTTTCGCCTCTTGTAGTCACTAAGGGTTATTTTCTCACAGCATCGTACCGGAGCATCAGAGGGCTTCCTGCACATATGCCCAAACCACCTAAGCCTGGTCTCTCTCAACTTGTCGGCAATACTAGCCACCTGAAGTCAGTCTCTCACCACACGATTCCGGATCTTATCTCTTTTGGTAATGTCACACATCCACAGAAGCATATGCATTTTTGCTACTAACAACTGTTTTACATGTCTACGTTTGACAGGCCAACACTCTGCCTCATATAACGTGGTTAGTCAAATTACCATTTTATAAAACTTCCTTTTGAGTTTTAAAGGAATCTTTTTATCACATAAGACCCCCGATGTGCTTCGCCATTTGACCCACCCAAATCTAATATGATGTACTATATCGGCATCAATATTACCATCTCTCTGAATGATAGACCCGAGATATTTAAAACTCGATTTTTATGGTATGACGTCAATACCAATTACTACCGCCTCCTTATATACTATCTGCTTTTCCAAAAAGTTGCAATCTAAATACTCCGTCTTAGTCCTACTCATTCTAAAACCTTTCGATTCTAACTTGACTCTCCAACATTCTAACTTGAAATTGACCCCCTCCTTGGTCTCATCCACCAGGACAATAGCGCCCACAAATAACATACACCAAGGTACCTCTCCTTGAATATGTTTAGTAAGTTCATCTAACACTAATGTGAACAAAAAAGGGCTTAAAGTGGAGCCTTGGAGTAGTCCAACACCAATAGAAAATGCTTCCGTGTCACCTCCTATCGTTCTTATGCTAGTCAATGCTCCTTTATACATATCTTTAATTACTCTGATATAAGTTCCAGGAATGCCCTTTGCCTCCAAACACTTCCATAGGAGTTTCCTAGGAAGCCTGTCATACGCCTTCTCTAAATTAATAAAAACTATATGCAAATCTCGTTTTTGTTCCCTGTAGCATTCCATTAGTCTACGGAGTAGATGTATTGCTTCTGTCGTAGACCTACCAGGCATAAATCCAAATTGGATGGTCGATATAGAAGTAGCTCTCTGGACTCTTTTTTCAATTACCTTCTCCCACAGCTTCATGGTGTGACTTAGTAATTTGATACCTTTATAGTTATGACAGTGTTGGATGTCCCCTATGGCTTTGTATAAGGGGATCAACCTACTCAATCTCCATTCATCCGGTATTTTGGCTGACTCGAGGATCACATTAAAGAGCTAAACTAACCACTCAATACCGAAAACTCCTATCCGCTTCCATACCTCTATAGGGATCTCATCCGGCCCTACGACCTTACCACTCCTCATCCTATGACCCTTTCACATGAGGTCGTGTCAAGAAAATGCTCCGACACAGAGGGTTCGCCTAACTCTATGCTGAGCAATATGCCTTCGTTATACAGGCCATAAAAATATCTCTGCCATCTCCTCTTGATGGCTTGGGCCTCCGTGAGTACCTGTACTGCTTCATCTCGTATATAGCAGACTTGGTTGAAATCCTTTTTCTTATGTGCCCTATCTCGTGCTAGCTTGAAAATTTTTTATGCTCCTTTAAATGTATCCAAATCCTTGTACATAGTCTCGTATACCTCTCCTTTAGCCATTGAAGTTGTCTTTTTTGCCTTCTGCTTTGTCAGTCTATACCTTACTCTATTAGTTTCCCGCTCCGCCTCTGTTGTACTTACTAAAAGATCTTTAAAAGCACTCTTTTTTGCCTTGACTGTCCCCTGGACCTCGTCCGACCACCACCAAGATTCCATCCGCCTGCCCCCTGCCCTTTAGATACTCCTAGGAGTTTTGTGGCAGTTTCTCTCACTACGGGAGCTATCCCTCCCACATCTAATTAGCATACCCTCTCACAGGCCATGTTCTATTATATTGAATTTGAGTCCTGAATTGTTCCACCACGTTCCCTTTTAGCCTCCACTATCTAATTTTACGACATAACTTAGTAGATTGTTGTGACCTCCATCCCATAATACCTAGATCCAAAACTAACAATTTGTGCTAGGTTGATAAGCATGCAGCCAGAAGCACTTTGCAATCCTTGCACCATGATCTGACTCTTTTCCTGACAAGGAGATAATCAATTTGCGTCTTGGTCATGCTACTCTAAAACGTCACCAAGTGCGCTTCGTTTTTCTTACATAAGGAATTTGTTATCACTAACTCATACGCTATGGCCATGCCCAATAAATCAGTCCCACTATCATTTCTAATGTCGTGTCCGAAGCCCCCGTGAGTCCCTGTATATCCGTCTGAAACAGCCCTTATATGCCCATTAAAATCACCTTCTAGGATAATCTGCTCAG
>JANZXP010000196.1:43446066-43462779 GCA_027576715.1 Erythroxylum flavicans | reverse complement strand
GGAAACGGGATGTTACAATTCTCCCCTCCTTAAAGAAATTTCGTCCTCGAAATTCATTTCTGATTAAGGAATAAGGCTACCCCTGCCTTATATACTTATCCGTTTCTTATATCAGTTCACTACTCGTTTACTTTCTTTCTAAGAATCATAGTTGATTCATTCAAAAGATCTATCAATCCCTTGTTTATAAATATCACACTTTCTTAATTATTCTCTTGATGAGTTTCAACCTACTTAAACTTTCACTTCCAGTCTCAACAACACATATATCAGATCCGAATAATACTAACCAGTGTGATATGATTAGTATTCACACTGTGTACCCGTTTCTATGGTTCGACCCGTTATATGGAAACGGGATGTTACAGAAGTAGAGGTCTGTTGTGGTTTATGGGGGTAGGTGGTCTTTATCTAAAGAGATGAGAACCGTGGATGTAGAACAACAATAGGAGATGCAGGCTGTTTTACTCAGGTTTGAATCGGTTTTTCAAGAGACCAGGGGGCTGCCACCTAGGAGGTTCCATGACCATGCAATCAATTTGAAGGAAAGGGCAGAACCGGTAAATTTCTGACCTTATAAACATGCACATCATCATAAGGATGAGATTGAGAGGCAGATTAGGGAATTGCTAGAAACCGAGCTTATTAGGCCTACTATCAGCCCTTTCTCAAGTCCTGTCATCCTTGTTAAAAAGAAGGATGGGTCATGGTAGATGTGTGTCGATTACCGAGCTTTAAATAAGCTCACGGTGCTGGATAAGTTTCCTATTCCAGTTGTGGATGAGCTGATAGAGGAGTTACATAGGGCTAGATATTTTTCTAAGGTTAATCTAAGGTCGGGTTTCCATCAAATCAAGGTGAGGGAAGAAGATGTCTATAAAACAGGGTTCTGGACTTATGAAAGACATTATGAGTATCTAGTAATGTCATTCGATCTCATGAACGCACCCGCTACTTTCCAATCCACCATGAACTCAATTTTTAAGCCTCTATTATGGAAATTCGTCTTAGTTTTCTTGGACGACATTCTAGTTTATAGTACAGATTGGAATCAGCATTTGGAGCATTTGGCTTGTGTGTTGAAACTGTTATGTGACAATCAGTTGTTTGCTAACCAAAAAAGGTGCATTTTCGGGCAGCAGTCTATGGAGTACCTAGGCCATATTATTTCATGTGAAGGGGTAGCTATAGACCCATCCAAGATCAAAAGTATTTTAGAGTGGCCTGTTCCTAAAAATGTAAAGGGGGTAAGAGGGTTTCTCAGACTCATCAGGTACTACCGAAAATTTGTCAAAGATTATGGTAAAATTTCCAAACCTCTTACTGAACTCACAAAGAAGGATGGTTTCAGCTAGGGAAGGGAGTCCCAAGAAGCTTTTAAAGAATTGAAGAAGAAGATGACTCCCTCACCAATCCTAGCATTGCCCGATTTTTTCAAGGAATTTTTCCTCGAGTGTAATGCCTCGGGAAGAGGCTTAAGGGTTGTTCTGATTCAAGAGGGTCGCCTCTTAGCCTATTTCAACAAGGCTTTGGCTGAATCAACCTATTCTAAATCAGTTTATCAGAAAGAAGTGATGGCAGTAGTCATGGCCATTCAACATTGGAAGCACTTTCTCACAGGGAGGCATTTCAAAGTTTACACCAACCATAAGAGCTTGAAACATTTATTAGACTAGAGAATTCCCTCTATAGATCAACAATGTTGGCAAGACAAGTTGTTGGGTCTGGATTTTGAGGTGATATATAAACCAAGAAAGCATAATGGGGCAGTAGACGCATTATCAAGGGTTGAAGAGGACAAGTTGTTGTTCTCAACCGTTTCAGCCCCATTTTGGCTTGATATGGATGTAGTACATCGGGAGGTTAAGGAGGATACTAAGCTTAACTCAATCATGACAGCTCTCCAATAGGATCCAAACTCTAAACCTGATTACCACACGAGGGACGGGCTATTATTCTACAAAAACAGATTGGTCCTTTCATCCACTTCGACATTAATCCCTCAGTTTTTACATGAGTACCATGCCTCACCTTCAGGGCCTAAAGACCGATAAGAGATTTGCATGCGGACTGTTTTGGCTAGGAATGAAGCCCTCAATACAGAAGTTTGTACATGAATGTGTCACCTGTCAGAAGAGTAGATATATGGCCATATCCCCAGCTGGTCTTTTGCAGCCCTTACCCATACCTCAGCTGATTTGGGATGAAGTCTCCATGGACTTTATCACAGAGCTTCCTAAATCTCACGGTTGTGAGGTTATCTTAGTAATAGTGGATCGCTTATCAAAGTATACCTATTTTTTACTTCTCAAGCATCCTTTCACTGCTAAAACCGTGGTCGAAGCATTCATTTGGGAGGTGGTCAGACTGCATGGTATTCTTAGCTCTATCCTAAGCGATAGAGACCTACTCTTTACTAGCAATTTCTAGAAGGAATTATTCAAACTACATGGGACAATATTGAAGATGAGTTCCTCCTACTATCCACAAATGGACAGGCAAACGGAAGTGCTTAATCGATGTCTGGAAACCTATCTTCGTTGCTTCACTTCTGAACAACCTAAAAACTGGTCTTATTGGGTAGCTTGGGCTGAATATTGGTATAACACCAACTACCATGTTTCGACTGGAAAGACCCCTTTTGAAATTGTCTATGGATGACTTCCACCTACCTTGTTGCAATTTTCTCAAGGCAAAACTCAAGTGTAATCCGTGGCATTAGCTTTGGTGGATAGAGATGAAGCTTTACACCAACTAAAACACAACCTATTGTGTGCACAGCCTATGATGAAGAAATCTGCAGATATTCACAAAAGGGAGGTGCACTTTCAGGAGGGAAACTTGGTCTTTGTTAAATTAAGACCACACCGTCAGCTCACTGTTACAAGAAGGATTTATCCTAAGCTCTCTGCAAGATAATATAGTCCTTTCAAGATCATTGGGAAAGTGGGACTAGTTTCCTATAAACTAGAGCTCCCAACTTCGTCCAAAGTCCATCCGATTTTTCATGTTTTCCAACTTAAGAAGGCCATAGGCGACCATCCTGTTGAGCACAATCTTCCCCAAGGATTGGAGGTAGATCATGAGGACTTGACGGAACCAAAGGCAATCCTTGCCTCACGCATGTCCAAGTCCAAGGGCAAAAGTACTCTCTCCAATGGCTTGTTCGGTGGAAAGACAAACCAGCAGAGGAAACGACTTGGGAGGATGCAGAATTTATTAAAGGGTAGTTTCCATCTACTCACCTTGAGGACAAGGTGCCTATTAAGGAGGAAGGAATTGTTAGTATTCCTCCTAGTGATCAGCCCTTAGTACTACAACAGCAATCTAAGCTTTTTCAGACTTATATGCGTAGGGGTAAGATGGAAAAGAGGGCTATTTTCACATAGGGCAAGTTGTTAGGAGTTAGTTATTGAGAGAAATTGTAGTGGACAGCTATGGGGAGAATCTAGGAAGAGAGGGAGAATCCTAATGTTGGAACCCTATCTTATACGTAAATAACATAATCTCTATATTCTTCCCTATCAGAACTTCTTATTAGGAGTGGGCAAACCTAAGAATGTGGCCAACTACATGGTGGAGAGCACAACAGAACTGCTTATTAGGAGTGGGCAAACCTAAGAATGTGGCTAACTACATGGTGGAGAGCACAACGTCAGAGAACCTGCGAGTTTGGACCGTCCCATATTTTGCGTAGTTCTTCAGCAACCCCGTCAGCCTGTAAGCAGTAACCTGATGAGGCTCTCAAAACCGGATTCGATTTTATGAAAAAAGATAAAATAGAGTTAAATCATACATCTGTCTACATTATTTACGCCCAATTACACGGTTAAACATACGCTTATAACCATAACTCAACTTTTCGTGTGTGCCTACTTAGTAGAAACAAACTATTTGTTCCAGTAATCGGCCCATCCTTGTTTTCAGTGTTTGATATTATTGATCAGACGTTAAAAAATGCTCAAAAGAATACACCTATAATAGTACAACCTACTTGTAATGGTAGGTAATAAAGGGCAAAAACGAGAAATTTGTGCACTTCTTTGTATCTTTGCCAAACTGTGTTTTTACAGAGGTCCTATGGCTGGTGCATTCATTTTTGCTGTAAGAGGAAACATATGCACTCGTCTCTGTACTGCACATGTGTGTTCACTTCCTGTATACCACATTATCTATTCTCTTAGAAACATACCCTTACACTTTATTCACCTGAAGCAGTTCTTCATTCTCGATCTGCGAGCAGACTGTAGTATCAGAGGCTGCATCATCAATATTAAAGTTTGAGACTTCACCATTCAAGGAGGAGACGTCATCTTCACCACTAACAGATGGTGCCGGGGATGCTTCAGGAGTAGGGTATGTTGAGCTGTTGGCAGTGGAAGGACAGGACTCTCCCTCTTCAGCTGCCTTTTGCAAACTCCAATACATAATGCTCGCCGCAAGTGTAAGAATCATCTTCTGATTTACCTGCCACAAAACAGATTAACAATCAGACTAAATCCTCACGTATATTGCCGTTGCATAACTAATGCATCCACAATAAGACTATCAATGTTCCAAGGAGCATGGAAAGCTGTCATCTGAGAATTCTCTATAAGATGGGTAATAAATGGAAAGAAGTAGTATCGGTACCTCCATGATGTCCTCAGGCAACAAGAAAATGGAACAGCCAAGTTTCCGTGCAACGCTGATTATGTAGGTAGCATTCAACCTCTTCTGCTCATCTACAGTCCCATTTAGTAGGGGAAAAAAAGGGATGGATGGATGGTCAGAGGAAAACCATTAAAGATAAAAACAATGATCATAATGCACCACCACAGGCAAACTGAGCAGAATTAACAGTTTAGTTCAAGAAAGTTTACACGATGTCATACCACTCTCACCCTTGGTAACAAGGTTCCAATTGACCACTCTTGGTTCCACAGAACTGAGAAGCTCAAGGAAGAAGATTCCAGTTGACAGACTTTTATCCTTAAATAATTAAAAGCCAGCCACACAAGATAAGTATAATATGTTAGATGTGGTGATTTATATGGAGACGAAGGCACAAATTTCCTATACCTTGAAATTTTCAATCTGGGAAGTTCTGCCAGAGCTTCTAACTTTTCTATTTGCCCATTTTAAGATATCTGAATCAGTGATCTCTTTTCCTTGGGAGCGAGATCTCAAGTTCTTCAGAAGTTGAAGCATATTATATCTCATCAACTGCCACAAGAAAGCTGAAAAATATCTGATGAATTTTAGCCATATTCAGGGAATTAAAAAAAAAATTGTTTATAGAAAAGGAGGAGTAAGGACACTTTATTTTACATAAAGATCAGATCTCAGATCCCATTTACTCATCAAGGAAAACTCTCACAAGATAACCAAAACAAAACTAATAGCAAATAAAAGTATCTTATATGGAAATAGTTACCAATCCCTAATAGATATTGAAGATTACCAAGTATCAGTTTCTTGTTTCCTTGTACTATATCATTTCCACCCACATTTACAAGGGAGAATTTCAACTGTCCTCCAATCTTTACGACTTGATTACAGTTTTCTACTTTTCTGAACGGCATCTTAATTGGAGGCTTTGTTGCCTGCTTCCAATTAACTGATCCGGGAGAAACCTTGTCAAGCACTTCCAAAAGTATCCACCTGCAGCCAAAAGTATTAGCCAATCAAGCTCGGCACTTAGCTAGCTTAATTACTAGACTTCAACCAAAAGAAAAAAAACAAGTTTTCATCCAAGGCATCAAGGTGATTATTATGTAGTGCACAAGGAACTTGATTGAAGTAGTAAGCAATTTAAAAGACAAATCCCAGAATTTTACCTGCACAACTGTAAAGTACATATTCCAACTCCTAAAAACATGGTCCTCATGATGGAGAATACCATGCAGGATGCTTAATTCATAAGAAGCTCAACATACTGAATTCTGAATATTCAATCAAAATGCCAGTTGCTATGTAAAAGGAGCACATACCCATTCCTAACATCTTCAAATAAATTGTTAACATAAGTAGCAATTCCAAGACTGTTGATCCACAATCTATAGCATCTCTCCTCTCTAGATGTCTGCACATCGTCTGTCATCCTCTCTGCAAAAGAAATCGTTTTGCTGTCTGTAGTCAAGCCACTCCTGCAAATGAATACAGACGAATCCTGATTCAATACAAAGTCAATTATGGACAATGGTAGAAGGAAAGGAAGTGGGTGGAAAATAGAATTTTGGATTATGCAACGGACAGACATGGAAAATAGTGGAGATGAAGCCAAAAACTATTGGGAATGCTGTAGATTTGGAATTATAGGATTAACAAACAGTAAGAATCTTAAAAGACGAGTATTTTTACACTATAGTTCGGACATTTCATCAAGCTTTTTTTCTCAGGGGTGGTGGGAAGGGGCGAGGGCGAGGAGTTGGGGGTAACAACAGATCAGGTTTGTCCTACCACTGCACCTACTGATTCATCATAAGCTCTCATCTACGTACTTTTCCTTTTAATCATGCTTTCAGAAGTAGCATAATTCTTATTCTTCTGGCCATCTGAATACGCCATGGCATGTAAAACAAATCGATCGATAAGTACGGGATGGATAAAACATAAGTTGAGGATGATGAGTAGAAAGCAGCTTTTTCAAGTCTCGAGCAATTCTTGGGTGACTGGGTCCACATTGATTTACCATTGTATTCTGTAGGCAGCATGTTACAACATAGTGTAATTTCTTTCTCAGATGTAGAATAGTGCTATAAGCAGCACGTTAACAAAATATTGCAATTTATTTTTCAGATGTAGCATACACAATTTCAATTCCAAAAGGCGATTCAGAAACATTAGTGCAATTAAGGAAAAGGAACAGCAATTTCATTCCAACCTTTGATGAAATATTTGTGCCACAAAAGCAAGATTCAGATTTGCTGAGCCTTCAACAATGTCTTCAGGTTTCAAATACCGTTTGCATCCCATCTTCTCTGAATGATCAAGCACCAGCTTCGCCCTCTCTTTGGGATCCTTGCAATCCAAAGTAGATGGATCACAGTGTTCTGGTGCAAGGACATTGAGCAAGTAGGTATAAGCCTTTCCATCCTACAGACAAATAAAAGCATTACTACTGTAGTTTGAAAATTTCAGATTCATGTTTTTTTCAGTTTTGCTTACTCAAGCATAACAGGGAATAAACAAAGGATAACAGCTGCAACTGCTCTTCTCCTCAGACAAAACAGATTATGAGCAGACATCATCAAAGTGCACTGAAATTGCTGAGTTTCTAAAACGGGACCAAACGAATTATTGCTCTTGAAATTGCTCAGTGATAAACATAAATTTCCCATAGAGGATGAAATAGATTGCAAATAGACATCAAACATATGAAAGAGACTCTTCAATGTTCAGAGAAGAAACTCCAAAGCATTGAAAGTAAATATCAAGCATGAGTCTATGACATGATTAAAAATGGGGACTCCAAGCAATTATGAGCTCGCATATATTTTTCTACAAGTACATGCTCTTAACGTAAAATTTTAGCCGTCCGTACCTTTAAATCAGAAGAGAAGTTTGTGACGGGTTTCTCATAGCCTCCTTTCTTGAGATGGAAATTCATCCATTTCAGCAAGACTTTTTCAGGAGCTAATCCCATAAGCTCCTCCACATCCTGTAAGATATATCAAGCCAAGATTGAGAAAATATCACTTCTGGTTTAAAGTACGGAAATCCGGATATCACTATATCTCAAAAACAAAATTGCATTACAGTATTGTCTTCCACCAATTCCACAAGCTGTGGTGTCTTCTTAAGGTTGAGATCTGCTAAAAGTTGAATCTGTGATTATCATAGTCAATGTAGAACTATCAGTTTAAAACTCCACAATCTTCTTGTTATGCAACGATGAATCCACAAAGTTCTGAACTGTGCATGGAAAAAGTTTGAATTTCACCTTAATAATTTGAGAAATCAATCCAAGTACCAGATGAGGCTGCAAATAAACAAACAATGCAAATTCCTTCAGAAAAAACTCATGGCATATTCATTAGAGAATCTAAGTCAGCTCAAGCTTACTCTTCCTTCCACCAAATCCTGTGTGCCAATGTTAACCACCGTGCATCCAATAGCTTTTGCAGAGTTGAGGCACAGAGTGTGATTTTCATTCCTTTCCCATGGGTTCAAAACTCGTTTTGTGTTTATGGCTCGTTCATCTATTGTTCCCGGCACAGCAACATTGATAAGCTTACTACAACACCCCACAAGATAACAACATTATTGTCAAATCTCAGTTAATTAGCAAATGAAAGAAGCAAACAAGTCAAGTAGCACTATCATATACCATAAAAGTACTCCGTCTCTCACAAGATTGAATAGATCATTTGTAGCTGGATCTAAAGGAAGAAACTGCTTCAGAAATGGGTCATCCCCTAGATAAATGTTTATGTGAACAACATAAGATGATTTCTCTGGTTCATTGATTGTGTGAAGAAGAGTGGTTGTAGTTGCCTTGAGAAATGATGAATCATGTTTTGCAGCCCCTGATTTCGTTTTAGCTCGACCTTGCAAATTAAGATATGCCTGCAAATTGGAAAACAGTTGATGAACAGGCAATATCATATATAAACTGACAATTTATTCTTATGGAAACATCGTGTCTGTCTTCCCTCTGGCATCCCCCAAGATAGCTGAAGACAAAGAATTCTAATTCCACATCACTTCATTCTCCGCCAATTATCAGAAGTGAAACAGAAAACTACTTACCCTAAGGAAGCCTTCAAAATCAATATCACTGCTCAGGTCAGAAAATGACTCACTCAAGATCCCAGTTATCTCCTCCTCTTTGAACATTGAGCTAAAAGCTTTTAGCTTTGCCATCAAAGATGGCAGATCTCCAACAGTAACCTTGCCGTTTTGATTCTTTATTGAGAGGAACTAGAACGAACAAAGCATATGAAATGAAGCTATATTCAGAAGAAAAATAATAAAGTCTAAAAGTCCAACCTAGCGTAATCAGGATAAAAAATTCTAATAATTCAAACATATAATGCATGAAAAAACAATGAGATCGAACTCACTTTTGATTTAAGGCTGCGAAGTTCCACTTGTGTGAACTGACTTTGAAGCCCTTGATCGGAGATATGAACACCTATATAACTCGACATCTTCACAAATTTCTAACTCAGATAACACTCTCAAAATCGCTAAATTAATCTTCCAGATTAGACAAAATTGGTACGAGTCCCTCTCGAGAGTCTTTCAATTCCAGCATCCAAAAACCAGCACAAGAACCAAAGACTCAGTTTTTAGATCCTACTTATATACACATGCCAACAATCGAAGATCAAAACTGCCTCACAGATGGTCTAGCTTGAACCCAAAATGCAATCTTCCATCCCTGATGCAAACGGAGATTGTGATAAATAGTCAAATGTGAATGGAAACATGACCCTTAAACCATAACCGGATGCATTTTAACTACGTCTGTTCGTAACAACATTAACAATGAATCGCAACACATCAACTAAAATCTAAAACGAAGGAGAAAGCACACAACAAACGTCGAGTTGGAACAAGAAAAAGGCAAAATAGATCACAAAAAAAGCACCAAAAATAGAAATGAAGACGAAAACTAAAAAGGAAAAAACCAGCTAGCTATAACAAACCACGAAACAAAACTTCGTTGGAACGGAGTGAACGCAAAACTCAAGAAAACAAACCGGAAATTGTAAATCACCCAGAAGCGAATACCTGTGACAAAGTGCAAAAAATAGACGGATTCACGTCAGAAACCAATCAAAATGCATCAAAAACGATCCTTTAGGAGGGTATAGATAGAGAAAAAAGGAAATTAGAGAGAGAAAGTATCGATGTTCCTTGGTGGAAGGGCAAACTGAGAAAACATGAATAAGAAAACAGAGAATCAGAGAGAGAGACGATTTTACCAAGAGAAAGCCAGCGAAGGCATTAGTGGCCCTCAGAAGCCGGTCCCGTGGCAGTTTTGCTACTCTCGTGTGTATGGTTAATTTGGTGGAACTCGCTTGGTATGTTTGCCACGTCAGCCGATTCGTGACACGTACTTGCCAACTTTGGCCTTTCTAATGGACGTCTCTTTGCCTCGACGTGGAATTTGCCAGATATTCAATATTTACGAATGAAATTCTTTTATTTTTTAGCCACAAAATATACGGATGATAAAAAATTCAACCAATTTAATTGTTTCAATTGTAAAAATTTTCAATTGATTATTTTTATTTGGTTTTTAAAATTTTGATTTAATTTATTTTAATAATTTTTATTATTAAAATTTTATTTATTTATTTATTTATTAGTTAATTTTTGTAAATTATTAAATTTTTATAAATCAATTAATTTTATTTAATAATTTTAATTAAATTTTAAATTATTAGAGAGATAAAGACAATTTCTTTCAATTATATTTCAAATTCTTTAATTTTATTTAATCTTTAACTAATTTTATAACTATTTAATATTAATTGAACCTTTTAATTTTTTTTAAAAATACAATATACTATAAGAACTTATAGATATCTATGCTTAAATTTAGGAATAAAATTAAGAATTTCTTTCTCATTATATTATTGGGCTCTTGGTAATAACTTAATTTTTTTAGTTAAAGATGAATATGGTAACTTTTTCAAGTTAATATAGTTTGAAGTTCAAGACTCCAAGCCTTTGCATTTTATGTGTGTATATATATATATAATCAAACTTTAGCTTTACTCTTGAAAAAGAAGTGTTCAATTTAGTTTATTACTTAAGCCTTTTACAATTATTTGTAAACAGAAAAAGAAAAGGATCATTAACATAAAATATGAACAGTCAAAGCATCAATCAATGTCTAAACTTTCTGGTAAGATTTTGGGTAGGCCCATTTTGTTGGAGCAGCAGCAGACAGCAGTAAAAGAGGGCCACCAGAAGAGCCTAATTAGTTACTTCGTATGATTAATTAAACAAACATTTCAAAGTTTGGTCACTTTCTGTTATAGATTGTTCACACATTAATCTCCAAACTACCAACCACCGACCGGACCTTTTCCTTATGGCTCACTGTAATATTGTTTCCAACTTCCATGCCCCATGTGCCCTGCACGTTGGAGAAAAAAAAGGGCCAATATAATAACCAATAAAATGATTTTATTCATTTGATTTATATTATACAAATGTTTTTTTTCAAATTTGCTGTTTCCATAATCTTTTTTTGTTAATTTTTGTGGAAAAAGATTGCATAAAAAATGAATAGATAATTATGATTGCTTTTAAGAGAGAGTTAGAATTGTTGTTGGTTTTGAATGTATTATAAAATTTTTAAGAAAAGTTCAAAGTGAATGGAGTGCGTATCTGTTGTTAGCTTGTTTATTTCCCATGCCACCAATGTGACTACATATTTAAGTACCATTCTTTTCCAATGAATTGTTGTGATGATAACAAATCAGTTTGAAATACCAAAATAATAATCTCTTACTTCGTCAAATTAACTTTTAACAACAATCTAAATAAGGAAACATTACATTAATAGTGATTCATTTGAATCATTTATTTTTATGAAAATTTAGCTGAAATGTTATAATATAATATAATATATTTTTCTTTTTGATGCTCTATATATGATAGCAGATAGAGCTTATGATCAGACTACCATCATCCAAATTTTAAAATAGTTACCGCTAATGAAACTTGAAATGTTAGTGCCAACATAATGGATCATTAACTATCAAAAGATAAAATGTTACTTCAAAAATTAAAATGTAAAAATATAGAAATATGTAGAGAGAAAATAGATATCAAGACAAGCAAGGTCGGGAATGAAAGAGAAAACAAAATCAATAAAGATTAATATTTTACAATCAATCCTTAACGGAAACTTTTACCTCCCCGTCATAGTTAACACTAAGCTAACTTATCCAAATGTTATTGTTAAACATTTGGAGTCTAAACTCAATCTTGTTTCTCTAAGATTTCAACTTTATTCGAGCTTGTATTGAACATACATTCCTTTCCATATCAAATGAAAAGAATATATGGTATTGAAAGACTTTTCTATGGAAAGGTTTCATCATTTTACCTTTTCTCTATATTTTCCTTTATTTGAACATATTGCTTTTGTTTGGTTTTTTATATTTCTCTAAATTTTAGGCTCCTTGTTCTATAACTATTGAGCACCTTCTTAGGCTATAAGTGTAAAAATCCTAGTACATTGATTGGAGGTTTAGGGTCTCCACACTTGTAATTTTTGTTAGAGGTTATCTTTGACGAAAACTAAGGTGATAAAGTTAGTTAAATATCTAAACATAGTAAAGAGGTGAATAAATAATGACTTACTTTCCTAAACATGAGTTCCCTATTATATAGGAGGTTTAGGAAGATAGAAACCGTACATATGGATCTCATTCATACCCAATAAGGTAAGTCATAACATGTACAACATCTAACACAAGTGATACATGGTACATGCCATATAATAAGGCTTGATAGAAATATTACGTCACACATTTGATATAGTACATGGACAATTTTGGTTCTTACAAAGAATAGGTTAGGTCATAGAGGGCATTTGGCCAAGTAAGTCTTAACAAAGGCTTAAGGACTCCATTAAAACTAATATACTGTGATTTCTCTAGCTTTGCAATCATAATTGTGATTTTTTAAAGGTTTGTATGTCTTGGTCAGCTTGCCAAGTTATCACACGCTCAATTACACAAGAAATTGAAAATTTTTATGAGTTTTGGTGGGAGGTCTTAACAAGTGGGAAGGTATCACAATCTTCAAAATTTGCTTTGCTTTCATATGATTTGTTAAATGCTATTTATATAAACCTAAAGAAGTTTCTCAAAGGATGATTTATTTTACACATAATGCTTACTTGATATAAAAATGAAACTTATAAGTGACTCAATTGAACAACTTATCAATTTGCAATCCATAAGTGATCCTTCATTTTGTAGCATATTCCATACAGTTTATTTCTTAAGAAGGTATGTTTCTCTATCCCTCATTCTAACAATAATGACTTAAGTAGCAGGTGTTTGAGTAGCTTAAAGACCTTTTGTAAGAGTGGATATGTGGAATCGTCTGATAATATAAGTAAGGCTTGAAGGGTAAGGAATGTAAGAGAGTCTTACTAATATAGGTAGATATGAAGCTAAGAAATATATTGGGCGTAAGGCTTGTAAATTTCAAAGATCTTATGAACAAATACAAAATTCCACCTTATATCTATGTTAGACATCTTTTTAGAATTATGAAGGGAACGTCTACCATAATTGAGGAAATTATCTCATATTAAGACAACTTTCAAAATGGCGTGAGACTCTCATTTTATAATGTTGTGCAATATAATTAATGATACAAGATTTTGCTTTAACTAGTTATACCCTGACCCTTGTGGGATTATAGTCTGCTTTATAATGGCTTACCGTCTTTGACATGTAAAAACCAATAACACTATTTTGATAAATGTACAAAATCAAACTTGCAAAATATTAGTTTAAAGGAGGAGTGTCAATTAGGTTTTAGATTTATGTAAGGGAACGTGAACTATTATTTTAACAAGTGATAAAAGAACTATATAATGCTAAAACTTCATTTGAGAATCCTTTTGGATAAGTAACTTCTTCTATCCTATAGGAATTCAATGTTGGAGGATGAAGTTTTATTAAAAGCCTATGTTCCAAACAAGGAAATGTGTAGGTGGTTTATTTATTTTGTTTGTATTTTTTAATTACTTAACCTATCTCTTTTGAATGTATATAAGATATATGAACTTTATCTAGGGAACATAATATGTTAAGAAACTTATTTTTTCCTACGTAATTTTAGTTATAACTTGTTAAATTCCTAACACGCTTATTATTGGATTTGAGCTTGCTAGTTGTATGTATGAAGAGAGAGGCAATAGAGTTTGAAAACTTTATATGGATGCATGGTCAGCTAGTTATGGATAATAAACAGTTAACAAAGGCATTGGCAACTCTGTGAAAGGAGAAAGATAGGAGGTATTAGAGTTAAAGCACAACTATAAGGCACTTCAAAATGCTTATTGTAAGCTCTTAAAAAAACAAACATTTTAAGTTGTTGACTTATAATAAGATAATTTACTAGTTCATCGAAGTTCTTAATGGCTTTTATAAACTATTAAAGCTCTTACATCTAAGTTTAAACTTTCATGGTTTTCCTTATGATATAACAATTGATGACAACACTATAGAGGATAAGCAAAATGATGAATGAGTTTGTAAGATTGATCCCATTATCAGTATGTTGATCTTATAGTTATACAACCCTTAGGCTTTTTCTCGAGAGTTATCTTTTTCCCATATTTGTAGGCGTATATATATAATGACTTTTCTTGGCCTTTATGACCTACTCATTTTTTGTATAATAAAGTTAATATATGCTTTACCATTTTTAGATTTATTTGTTTCAAATGTTTTCCAAATATACTTTTTATTTGGATCATATAATTTTTTGATTCTGTTGTCTAATTAATAAATATGTTTGTTGTTTTGAATCCCTTTATTTTTATGCTGCTACTCAATATCTTAAAATTTCAATTTTCATAATCTCAGTTTTGTAAATGGAATTGTATAATTTATGAGCAACCATCTTAAAAACATATCTTCATCTTATAAGTGTGGTAACTTGAGTTTTTGAAGTGTGACTGCCATCGTGGCATTTTTGCATCTTGAGTTATAAAGTTATGTTTGTTATATAAGGCGATTGTCTTTAATGAGTGGCTACTTTCAAGGTAGGTCTACATCTTAGATTGCAAGCTTAAGAGTTTGCCTTATATGATTCATCCTTCAAAAAATACCTATGAGGCAAATATGCATTCTAGGTTACAAACTTAGAAGTTCATCTTACACGATCTCTTATGCAACTACTATTGAAACATATCTACGTCTTAAGCTGCAAACTTAAGAATTTATCTTATAAACTTTTCTTAAAAGATCTCCTTCGAGGTAGGTATGTATCTTAGGCTACAAACTTAAAAGTTTATGTTACATATTCTTTCTTACACAACTGCCTTTAACGCAATTGTGCATCTTAACTTATGAACTTAGAAGCATGTCTTAAATGATCTTTCTTAGGCAACTGCCTTTAAGTCAAGTGTTAATCGAGTAAGATCCAAATCAATAATTTTATTACAATAAAATATATTACTATTAATAAATTTACTTCTATTGATATTAGTAGTTATATTATAATGAAATTAAGGGAAAATATGAAGTTTAAGCAAATGAGCTAATTAAATAAATTAAGAAATCAAAAGGATAAAGAAAATGATTAAAAAGAAGCATATATATAACTTAAGAGACCTTTAAAGGAATTGAAATGAAGAACTAAGAATAAAAAAGAACTAAGCATGTCAAGATTTAATAAGTCATTATAATCATTCTTATAATATATTTGTTAATTAGTGTCACATATTATTTAACCAACATTTTAGTCATTACAACAACTTTTTTTTGTTTATAACTACCAATTTTTTCGAATTAGAGAGTCTTAGAAAGCTTTTAGGTATTTGTGTGTATACAAGTATGATATAAGTCATATGCATTGTGTGATCAAGAAAAGAGTTCTTAAGTTGTATTTAAGGGATTGATACATTAATTTAGAAAGCAATTGAATTGTTTAATGTTCCTCTTCTCTTATAAGTAAGAAGATTGTAAAAGGATCCCTATTTATCTTAGGAAAAAAGGATGTATAAGGGTTCCTCTTCACCCAAAGGAAGGCACATATACAAAAGGCTTTTTTTCACTTATCGAAGAAGAGGATAGTGAATCCTTAAATAAAATTTGGGAAGTAAATACAAGTTAAGGATTATGTGGTCAAACCACTATAAATTAGTTTTATCTCTTTTTTCCTAGTCTTTTTTTATTAATAATGTAGTTGTTTTGTAATTGTTTTATATGAATATGTCATAATGATTTATTAGAATTTATCATTTTTCAAATATGTCAAAAAATTAATATATACAATTTACCTCCTCTTGTGTATCGTCCAGATACCATGTTGGCCCCGAAATATTTTTGTCGAATTAAGCATGATAGTTATGGAATAAGCGTGGAAATTGAATTTTTACCTTAGCATGAATTATAAGGTCATGATAGAAATATTATTGGAGTTAATTAAATTTTTATGTTAGTAGGATTTTATTACATTGGCTAATTAGATTAAAGTCGTAAGAATGGGTAAGGGCAATTTTGGCATGCCACTTAAGGTTAAAAGGCAAGAAGCAATAAAGGAAGGATAGGAATGACTTTTAACACTCATTAAGGGCATAATGGGAAAAGGAAAAATGTTGTCTTGCTTTAAGATGAAAAAAAACGAAAATTAAAGAAAGAAAGGAGAGAAAGTCGTGAGAGAAGCTAAGAAAGGAGTAAAAATTCTAGGAAATTTGGAAGGAAGAAGAAAAGAAGAGGAAATCAATTTGTTAGAGGTAAGTTTTCATCAAATGGGTTTTGTGTTGGGAAGGAATGTGTAAGAAGATGGTTCAAGGGGAACCCATTTGATCTTAGGGTTTCAAGTTAGGATTTGGGTTTTCTAACCTAGATGGACTATAGGTAGGTTAATTTAAATTCAACTTTAGCATTTCTTTGATTCTTGAAGTTTTATGAATTTTCATTTGAATATGGATTAAATGGAAATTGGTTTATTTGAAGGGAATCAAGAAAACCTTACTCAAGAGCAAGAGGAAAGGCAATCTTAAGCTTGGATTTT
>JANZXP010000196.1:43435042-43445966 GCA_027576715.1 Erythroxylum flavicans | reverse complement strand
AAGTTTGGAGTAAAAATATGTTGGTTCCTCCAATACCAAAGGAACCAGCATGTGACCCCAAAAATAATATGCCAAGCGAGCTCATTTACCTGACTTTTACTTTGGATATTACGTTTCAGCCAATCATGTAAGGGAAAAGCATAGAACTCATCCTGTGAAGCTAACGGGAGCAAAGAGTTCCAAGTAACTTTAGCCCTAGGACAATCTCTCACCGCATGTAGGCCTGTTTCTGTTGCTCCACAAAAGGAACAGCTAGGATCAGTTGTCATGTGACAAAGTGCCCTTTGCTAGTTAGTAAATAGGCTGCCGTGAGCGAGAAACCAGAGGAAGGATCTGATTCGCTGCGACCCTTTCCACCTCCACACCATGTCCCATAAACCACTTCGGACTCCTGTATTATCGGCTTCGATTAGTTCATAAGCCGAGGTGGTCGAGAAAGTGCCATCTTACGAAGCCCCCCATACAATCATGTTAGGACCTCGTCCAGTAATCGGAGGAAGTATTCCTGCTATAGTCATGCAGACAGATGTGGGCAGGAACTCCTGGAACATTTCCCAGTTCCAGCTGACTGTTGTACTGTCAAAATGAGCAACAGTGAGGTGGAGGATTTCAATGGGGATTGGTTTAATGGTATGACCGATCAATCCGCCCAAATCATCCACCTACACATCCAACCAAAATCAAACAGAGTGCCCTTTCCCGAGCTGCCATTTTATGCCATTGAGGACATACTTCCAAGTAGAAGTTATTCCATGCCATACCATCGATCCTCCTACCGAATGTAGGTGCATAGGGATTGACTCTGTCGGAAACTTGTATTTAGCTTTTAGCACTTTGACCCATAGTGCTTCAGGTCGATGTATCAATGCCCAGCCTAGTTTAGAAAGTAAAGCATCATTAGTGATACGCACCTTGCAGACTCCCAGTCCTCCCCTTTCATTGGCCTGACAAACTACCATCTAATTGACTAAGCTGAAACCATTAGAAGAAGTCCCGGAGTGCTAAAGAAAGTTTTACAATTTGCATTGTATAAAGTGGAAGGGCTGCTAATACAGATTTGACTAGTGTAAGTCGCCCAGCCAAGGACAACTGTTTCGCTTGCCATCCGGAAAGCCTAGCTTGGACTTTGTCAATAATAAATTGGTAGGTTTGCTTGGATGTTCTTTTATGAATAAAAGGCACACCGAGATATTTGCCAAGGTTATTTGTCAAATGAATACCCATTTGCCTACTTAAGTTCCGATCTGTAGTTCGTGACACATTAGGGGAGCAGTAGCATCTAGTTTTTGTTGTGCTAACTTTTTGTCCAACTGATGCACAGAACCGTGCTAGTGTCTTGAATTATCAAGACTTGGTTCATTGAAGCTTCTGCAAAGAGAACAAGATCATCAACAAAAAATAGGTGTGAGAACTGTGGCTCATTTTTGCTCAATCTATTAGCCTTCCATTTTCTTGCAGATATTGCCGTCTCAATGAGATGCCCCAGTTGCTCCAAGCATAATACAAAAAGGTAAGGGGATAATGGATCGCCTTGTCTGATGCCTCTGTTAGGGATAAAAGAGTCAGAAAGTTCACCATTCCAATGAACTTTCATAGAAACTGTTGAGACACACTTCATTACGAGGGAAACCAAGTCTCCTGGCAACCCTACATCTGTTAGTGCATCATTTATAAACTCCCAATTCAGCCGGTCATAAGCTTTTTCCCGATCCACTTTGATAGCCATATGTCCTCGCTTACCCCTTGTCTTTCTCATAGAATGAAGAGCGTCTTGGGCCAGGATTACACCTCTTCACTACATTTAAATTCTAGGCTTAATTTTATTATTGAATTCTTTCTATCATCATACAGGTCTGGAGAACTTGAACTTTCAATTTTAGAGTTATAATAAACTTTACTTATTGCTAAAGTGCGTGCCACATTATCAGTCTTGCATGTTGTACATTTAAATAAATGAAATGTCCTCTTTGTTTCTCTCTCTCTCTTTGTATCTCATATATATGCTATTGAATATTAAAGAATGATGCAACTAGTTTACATAAATGAAACGACTATGCTTTCAAGGTGATGAGATACTACCAAAGTAGAATGAGTGAAGTGATAGAACTCGTATGAAACACATATGATCAAGAGTGATGAAACTTGTCTATCTAGATGAGATAACTATACTTTTGAGTTGATGTAACTCACTTAAAATATGGATGATTGAGAGTAATGCAACTAATCTAGTTGGATTAAAAGAAAATGTACCTTTGAGGTATAACTACTATTATAATAGACTGAATGAACTTACCTAGAATACATGCGTCCATAAAATTACTCTTTAAAGTTCAGTATGTTTAGGTATGATCCGCCATATCGATTCTTCTTTAAAATTGTGTCGTTGACAAATGCGTATCGCTATGTATTTATGTTGTCGGAGTTACAGCTGTTGTGCATATGGGGTTTTCCGCAAGCATACCTGTGCCATACAATTCTGTAGTCTCTGATTGAAGATCTTATACGTTTTCTACTTTTTCCTGTTCAACTCTAGCAGGATTGTATTAATCTAAGTAATGCTATGATTTTATGTGTCTTGGCCAAACTTTGAGTTTTCTCTGCAAATTCATATCTGCTCTCCCATTCTCTGAAATCAAACATCGCATTCATTGAAAATATCATGCCATCGCTGTCCATACCCTGTTGGCGTCCTTAAAATAACCCATAACAGATATGCAGTGTGCAAGAAGAGAGCTCATTAAACAAACAAAATCATCCTCATCCTATATCATCCTTACATTTAACATTAGTCTCTATACACCTTCAAAATTGCAAGTCCTAGACTCTAGGTGATATTAATCTTTCAATAAAAACTACAGCAAACTAAATCTCCGTATTCTGCTGCGTTATGAACGACATTGTTAGTATCAGAACTTCTGTTTCAACCACGAAACATCGCCTCTTTGTCGCATCTGTGTATCTAGCATTCTGACTGATTGCTGAGAGAGCCCCCGAATATAGGTCTCATGTACGCGTTGTCAAATTCTCTCCAGTAGTAATGTATGGTGTATGCAGGCCTTTCTACAAACATGGCCAAATTACTCTTTGCAAGTTCAATATTGGATGCGATAGATTCTTGCAAGGACAGCAGAGGGAGGCTGGCGTCCTCTTTGGGGGACTTTGGTTCCTGATGATTGGTTCTATCATTTACAGTGTGAGGGATCAGATAACTTACAAGCGGCTTTGTCAGGAAACCAAAAACCTGAGTCAAAAAAATGAAGACAACAAGAACCAAAGATCACAACAGGCCGCTAATCCTCAGCCTTATGCTGAAGGGTAATCACTATCTCTGGTTACAATTCAAGTTGGAAGGAAAAATTTTCATGTCGTTGAATCAAGGCTATTACAATATAAGAGTCTAAGGAGAACATGTAGAAAATTAATCGTTCTTGTCTTCAAGTGAGAGTAACTAGAGAAAGACAGTAACATCAGCAATGGTGAAAGAAATACATTTGGAAGATTAAATTTAATACCAAGGTAGTGAATAGGACGACAATGATGGTGTTGGTGATCATGGTAGCATAGACTGGATCCCGTGTGACTCCAGAATATGTAAACTTCAAGGAACAACAGAAAAGGAAAACAAATCAATGCGGATCCTAAAATTGCTTGTATTCTTGGTGACAGCAATGTTACAGACAGGAAAACTCACCTGTTTAAAGGCCAAAGCAATAGAGACGGCTCCCCTTATTAATCCAGCCCACCATATTATTATCTAGACAATTAAGAAATTCAAGAGCCAGTAACCACAATCAAATGGAGTTGCCACATATAAGGCACAGAAGGCTACCATGATCGTCATGAGATACTAACTTGATGTTTGAGTGTGAGCGGCCGTGTTCTCTGTTTATTCATCAAATTTGAAGCAGCAGAGAGCGGGAAAACAAATGCAGCTCTTCCGATCAATATTAGGAACACCAATAGGCTATATATTCCCATGGAAGTCTGGAAACTGCGTTCAAAAGGAAGTTTTAACTTCTCGGGTTCTTTGCTTAACAGGATAGTCACTCACACAGTAACATTAACATCTTTTAGCTGCAGCCAAAGTTGTCCAACGAGTAGCTTAGGGAATGTTCCCAAAGCTACATTGGAATATGCAAGTCAGACTCCTATTTCCAACTATTGCCATGTTGAACAATTCATTGGTAAATAATAACTAGCTTGAGATTGAGGAAATAATTTAGTGTTTGACATTTCAACCCCAAAAAGCAAGAGATTTTAGCTGTTAATATTCACCCAACTGGGATTGGGTTGAAAAAGGAAAGGGTTATGCTCTATATGTAACAGACCAGGAAATTACCTCATCTTATTCATCTTCCACTTCTCGATGTCGAGAGCGTCCATTCCCACATAAAGAAATATGAATGTTTCAGCAATAAATGACATCATCGCAAATACATGCCTGCATATAAGAGGATGGGATGCTATATTATTCTGATGATCACTCCTGAGGCACAAAGGAAGTCACTATTTCCAGAAATATTGACCTGGTTGTGATTTTCGAACTTTCAGTTACATTATACCATGCATAGTGTGACATGAGTATCCCACAGAAGAAAACAGTGAGGATGCCACTTAGTTCTAACAACTGCAAAAGAACACCAGCTTAGCTATGAATTCCATATTTAATCAACCAAACAATGAACTTCCAAGTAGAGTTTACCTCAGCCAATGCGTAAGACAGGTATGCCATCAAAACCATTATAGAAAGTTCACGAATACTTGAATGCCTGTAAAAAAGTTTGAATTCAGATCTCTGCAAGGGTATTCTGCATTCTGATGCAATGTTGAATGCCAATAGTCCTACTCATAAGCTACACAAAATACTATTTCTGGGAGAGTGGAAAGTACTTGCCTCCCAAAGTGCATGGCCTTGAGTACGTACGCAGTCACAAGTCCAACCTGTAAAAAATGACACAGCAATCAAGCCTAGAGAAATCATAAAATCGTTAAATCATGTACACTAATGGAAAAGGAAAAAACAGCTGGAAATTAAACTGTAATAAACCTTAGGGGTGCATGCAAGGAATACGTAGTTAAAAGAAGAAAAAATATGCAATCAACTTAAGAAAGTTGATCTTTAGAATATGTAGAATGTTCCAAGCAATGGATGAGAAAGGCAGCATAGAGAGCACAAACTTTTTCAGGCTTGTTTTCTGTTATACCGCATAAAAGTTCTGTCGAACAAAAGAGAGTTGCTAAGAATTGCATTCATCAAGTATAAGAACACTTATACCAGTAAAACCTATGGTCACAATGTTAATTAAGTGGTCCTAATAACACACACTAATCAGAAAAAATGGAAATTAGCACTAACCAATAGAGCACCATATTGTCATTCAGGTTTGACATAGAGCTGCATTTAAGTTGTTTTTAAATTGGATACAAGTTTTAAAGTTTGGACAAAATCTTAAACATTATGCCTTCTATTGATAAGCAAGAACTAGACGTTTAAACTCACCAGAACTCCGAGACCAGTGCTTGTTGAAAATAAGTACAAGAAATCTCCAATGACGAGAAGACCTCTGTGCATATCAGGTTTCACCACATCCATCTTTTGGATGGCATTAAAAAGCACAACGGATGTTGCATCATTTACAACTCCTTCCCCAAATACTAAGCTATATAGAACTGGAGTCTCATCTTGATGGAGAACCTACATGATGAAACAAAAATGTCTTCTAACAGCAATGAACCTGCTATTGAAATAGCTAAAATAAAAATCATTCAGAATTTACCAACCTGCAGGGTACACACTGTATCAGTGGATGAAAATATTGTTCCAACCGCTGAAGTCAAAAGAAAATTTTCATTTGTAAACAAAAGAACGTATCATGCCAGCATGCGTCTAAGGTGCTCACATGATGCTTTCATGATTTTATCGACATCAGGAACTTACCAAGATAGTCCCTTACAGTCAGACCAAGGAATCCCAATTTTGGAAAAGCCCACATGCTGCCTAGCCAGAGAGTGACGAGATTAATCTTTAGAGATATGTTCAAGCATTGGATATGCTCTTAATCAACAAGAGCATCCATTTCTTCTTGAATTGAGCATTACCTGCTGTAATAATGAATGTTGAGATGAAAACGCCAACCACCCCAAACAGCATGATGGTAACGAAATTCTGGAAGAACTGCTTTTTCTTGACCTGAAATCTGTAACGAGTGAACCAAGTAAGTAGATACATGGCAACATAACTTGTGGAGCCACATTTTAACTTAAGTGCCTGATGGTTACCCTGCATTGAATATTATCGGAGGAAGGAGGTATATAAAGAACAGCTCCTCATTGAATCTTAAAATGTGGGAACTTTTTCCCTTGCTCAGAACTAAGATACATGTTCCAGATATGCCTCCCTGATAAAAGAGAAAACAAAGAGGACCAGTTGTTAGTCTTAGTCTGTTGCACCAGGTTCATATGCTCATGAGAAATCTATGATCCACTAAAATGGATAACAAAATCATTACTTCGAACATTGAACTTAGCTTATTAGATACGCTAGAGTGAAATGTTTCCTTATGTTAAATGCCTGAAAAAGCTGAGTGAAGAAAGAGGTCCATTCATAAGCAGCATATAACAGGGTAGGGCCTTGCTCACTAGAAATCACCTAAGCCACGTCAAACCAAACATCCATTCCCCAAGGAAACCGTATTTAAGTTTCTTTCACATTCTGCAATAACAATTAGCGTATGATTGCCTTGTACGGTTGTACCAGTAAGTGAAAGCAAAGGTAATTGGTGGCTTCTCTTCTGCACTCCTCACATCTCAAATGAATTTCCTGAAAACTCCCTATATATGATTTTGACAATTCATCACTTCTGTGCATAGAAATAAATGGATTCGTGCATTAATAATTTTATACAACACATGCATTAAAACATCAACCCAACAACAATCCTGGCCAACATGTTTATTACTATTTTCCAGATTTAATACGTCAAGCTAGCTTAGGCCAACTGTCGATTTTCTTAACATATATAGTCTACTAGAACCAAACTACTAAATATGCTTAACAATTCTGGTTAGTCCATCGTTCTTGTGAAGCTGGAAAAAAAAAAACATCGAATTTTTGTCAAAAATACAAATCTTAAAAAGATATAGATCCAAAACCCAATTTTCTATAACGATATACAATCATATCTGCTGAAGATAAAAAGGAAAGCGAAGTATACATGTGAATGGTAGGTGATTCATTAACTGGTGGGGTACCAGCCACGCAGTGGATGGCATCCCACATGAAGCACATTGTCACATTCGAGCCATGGCCCAAAAGGTCAGGTCTAGCATGAGAGATTTAGGTAAAAATAAGGGATTTACTATCAAAATCGCAGTGATGGACTCGTTAACCCATCTGCTTTCTTCCAGCAAGTGACCAACAACTAAACACAGGCACAAGACAGCCACGAACACTGTGATCGGCACCACCAGCCCGGCGTGTTCTTGCGCTACGTTAATGCTCTGCCCAAACCCAGATATTAAATCCATTAATCTGCCTTTCACGCTGCTCAAGTTTGAATCTTTTTCAATGAACGTACGAGTTCTGCTCATTAAAATGTGCTAAGAGTCTGCAGATATCCATGGAAATATTGCGTGTCTGCTGCTACATTTGACACGTGGAAATAATTGCATGGTGCCTATGACAGGTGACTTATTTACGTGTAACCTTCGAACTTGGAAGTTGATAATGGAACATAGGAGAGTAGTACTTGTGTAAAAGTCTTCGTCTTTTTAAGGCCCATTTGTGTTTTTAATTAGTCTGTGGGCCTGTTTAATGATTCTGTATCAGACTTAGAGTTTCGACATCTTATTATTTTCAACTGATATAAGAAAAAAATGTATATGGCAAGGCTAAGCATTAGCTAGCACCATTCCTATACACATTAAGTTTTCGGGTTTGAATGCTAAGATGTGGTTGGCTAGTGGGAAAAGGGCTTGTATATGATAACTAAATGAAGAGACTTCATGAGCATATGGGAGTTGATTGCTTAAAAACAAAGCAAGCAGGTCAGGCCAGTCCTCTTTTGATGGAGAGTAAATGAAGAGGATGCAGATACCATTTAAAACTAATTTACAGAACAGTAGCTGTTATCATGACAGTAGAGACGTACTCAACTGAGTTTGATAGTTTTCGTGCAGTTACTTTAGTAGTTCGAGTATAGCCATCCTCTTAGCATTCAGAGTCATTGTTTTCTATCAGAATTATTCATACGTTTTTGGTGCACTTATCAGTACAGAGCTCTTGAGAAATTCAGCAGTTGAAAGTGACAAGGTAACTACTCAATGATATTTATCATTCAAACACTTAGTGTTACAGGTGAAAATCACATGCTAATGCTGAGTTTCTAACAACCCAACTCCTACTTTTGAACTAAGAACAACTCACATATGTCCAATTACCAAGATATGGCAATCTAGGACTCTTGTTTACTTATTTTATTTTTTGTATAAAAGATTGATCTTTTTGGTCTATATAAATCAGAAGCAGGGTATTCATTCGCATATAACGGGATTTACGAGGAAAAGCATCCCTTTTTGCAGAATGGTTCAGGTCCAAAGTTCTGATTTTCAAAATCTAAAATAGGAAATTCCTTCCTCTGATTGTAAGCATCCCTTTTTGCATAATGGTTCGGGTCCAAAGTTCTGATTTTCAAAATATAAAATAGGAAATTCCTTCCTCCAATTATTTTTAGCTATTCAAGTTACCAAAATAAAAAATAAAGACAAAAGCAATATTGAATGAATGTCGAAGGCTCAGGAGGTGTCTGGTTGATAAGTTTAGAAAAGGGTTAATGGGTAAGAAATAAAAAGTAAGTAGTTGGTTATTGATTATCATTACAGGGGTAATAATTTGATATTCCACTTTTAGGAAATCTTCCATACCATCTATTTAGTAGAGGAAAGAAACTCATTCCTTAGTAGTGAATTAATTAATTAACTAAAATATAATTAATTATTAATTAAAATATTATTATTAATTAATTAATTACATTTTAATTAAATAAAAATAAATTTTTATTTTTTAATATTTTTTACAAACCAACTATCATCAATGGTAATGATAATCATTACTTCCTCTTAACCAACCATCATAATTATAATAATAGTATCCATTATCATTCCTCAGTATATTCATTTCTATTTCTATTATCATTCTCCTATGTAAACTAATCGCTCCACTCAACGTTTCCATTATTACACCATTGTACATATAAAAGCAAGTTAGCTTCAGTAAATCAAGGATTTGCTGACACATGTATAATAACCTATAGACAATAATCTACACGTAATCCAGCCAATTGGTTATTGCACGTATTATAATATGGAAAGTTGTTTATTATAGCTACATGCATATCATACACTTTCATCTTTCTTATTCTACTCAACTCTTCCCCTTCAACGAAGGGATACTGGGTAAACCCCAAGTTCATCTCTGAACCAAGTGAACTTGGAGTGAGTTAAAGACTTTGTAAAGCCATTAGCTATTTGCTCAAGAGAAGGTACATACGAGATTATGAGTAGCTTAGCTAGAACTTGATCTCAAACTCGTTATATGCTTTGATCTATCATGAAATACTAGATTTGACGCCAGTGCACCTGCGCTCAGATTGTCACACCAAATGAGAGATCTCTTCAAAGGGAAATGTATTTCTTGTATGAGAGACCTTATCCGAGCTATTTTGGCAGCCACATCGACCAAAGCTTGATACTCTGTGTAACACACTACTCTCATAGAGCATAAACCCGAATGTTTTGATGATTGTTCGAAAACATACACTACAAGGATAACACGTTAAGACAGTCAGTTAACTCATTTCAAAATTTTTAGAACATCAAACACGTCTTAAGCATACCGAAAATTAGTCATGGCTCATTTCATTAATAAACATTTCCAGTCACAAATGTTATTACATTTTACAATTTACAATTTACAAAAACATTATACAATGTTTGACAAATACAATTCAAATGCAATTAACACTGAAACATTTGCAGGTACAACAGATCTCGACCCCTAGCTCATGTCTGATTTCAGTGGCTATACTGCAATTAGTCTAACTGGATATCTCCTCTGAACTTGAAAAGTCACGCTGCAATTTTGATGAGTTTTGCGAACTCAATAAATGAACCATCTTCGATGTGCTCACTCATATTAAACACGGAACAATTCACAATTCACATACATTTTATATCATCATATAATGAACATCACTTCACTAGTCATCATTTTTCATCAATTACAATTTCGTTCGCTTATTTCACATTCCTCATTTAGAACAGTTCAATAAACCATCTTAATCATTCAAAACATACATATCAAAATGTATACGTAATGCACATGTGACTCGCTTTCAGTTGTTACTTTGTTGTAACTAAGTGCTTTTTTAACTGCCTCGTATCCGTTGTGGATATTGGGCTTATTGATAACTGACCCGTATCTATTGGAGATATCGGGCTCATTTTACATACTAAGCTTATGGTTGTTATACACATTCTGAGCTTTAATCTCTTTTTCATTGACTACTCCGTTCACAACTGCCTTTATCCGATCATGCATTTCAATGCAATGAGATGCATGAGTTCACATATATACAGTCAATCATTTTTATTCAGTATACATTCATTGTTCACATTTTCATCGGACAATAGTCCAGCATTCAACGTTTCATTGAGAACATTTAATTCTTTCTCATTCACATTCAATTATGAACACTTCCAATGTTATTTCTGTAACATCCCGTTCCTATGTCACAGGTCGGATCAGGGAAACGGGTACACGAGAGAGTAATCAGAGAAGACAACACATTTCATGCTCATGCATTTGTGAATAGTGAGTTTTGCGCATGAAAATTTACTGTACATGCATTCATGACACCTTCCCGGT
>JANZXP010000196.1:43387670-43407225 GCA_027576715.1 Erythroxylum flavicans | reverse complement strand
TCATTTCTGCTTTATTATTGCTTTGAACCTGTATCAGATTATCTTTACAAAAGATCATCCTTACTCTTTTATTTCAAAACATTTAGCAACATGTAAAGGTAAATGATTGTCTCCGCATTTCACAAAATGTAACATTTTAGTTTCGATTTGGACTCTGGTGGAGAGGAAATTATGTATAATCATGAAAATGAAGAAAGCATTGCCTGTGGAATTGACTCCAGCTAAAGATTTTAGCTATGGAGATTAATTTCTACGAGGTCTTGGTAATAATTAGTCTCTCTATACCTTGTCGGATCACTTCAAAAGTTATCAATACAAAGTGTTTGAACTTTAGACTTCCATTCAAAGTTATTGGCCAAAACATTGATGTAGATTTAGTTGAATGATTGTAGCTTTTTGTTAGTAACAACCAAGAATGAATGTTTTGTTTTCCCTCTTTTATAATAAGACTGCGATTCAAGTGAAAATTATTGTGATGCCATCTTATTTAAAAATAAAAATTTAGAAAATTCATAAACAAATTTGAACTATATTAAAAAAAACTTTTCTATATAAAAGAGAATTGATTTATTCATTATAAGGAATTGAATATTAAATTTATTAAGTATTTCCATGTCATAAAAAGGGTTTTTAATAAGTATCAAATTCGGTAAAGAATAAAGAAATATGTACTCACGACTCTTAATAAATAAAGATATAACAATTCAGTAAAAGTTTCGCTGATATAGGAAATCTGAAGAGGTTCTATAGTATACAATCTTACATCTCTAACAGAGATATTGTTTCCGATAAACCCATGTGACGAATATATATGTGTGTGCTCCCGTGCATATACATATTAAAATAATAATAATAATAAGAATAAAAATACCTAAAAGATAATAATAAAATAAATAAAATATAAAATAATTAAGAAAATAAATATAGAATGAGGTAAAGAATAAAAATAAAAGGTAAAATAAATAAATAAATAAATACACAAATGGAAAAAAAAGACAAGTTAATAAATAAACTAAACAAGAAAATATTCAAGATAAATAAGGAAATATTTATACTAATTAATTGAGAGGGAAACACTACATTTTAGATATTAGATTAGCATTTTTTTAAAAATAGTTAAACTTTAGGAGATTCCCGAATCTTAGGACAGCGTGTCATAGAACTTCCAAGAAAAGAACGTATCTTTAAGGTGAAAAGTACTTCCTTTTAGGTAACTAATTGTCTAATAAGTTATGATTTTAGGTAACCAATTGTCTAATAAGTTATGTATATGGTTGTTGATTAACAGCTAGCCCACATTTTCTAAACATAATGAATTGTTTTTAATCATGAAACTAGATATTACAAAATGTCTTTCTTTGGATGAATATTTTTAATTACGAGGGTTTAGTTCTACGACCTCTCTACTAATTAAGAATCAGGCTGCATATTACTAGATTTTTTTTAATTCTATTTATCAACGAGATTTTTATTGAATATTATTATTATTGTAAGTTTTAATTCAACTATAGAATTGCGAGATTTTCTTATATTGACCTTTTATTAAAATTATATTTTATTCTTTTATTATATTATTATAAATTCAACCGCAATCTCAACAAAAATAATTACTTTTTACCAATCAATAATTTTTTTAAACAAAGCTCCAATTTATCTTGGAATCTCATAAATTTTGATAATTTTCTTTTATTAAAAAATATTGGATCATTTGAAAATAATATTTTTATTAATTAGGATAAGACTGAGTGATACCATAAGAGTTGAAGATATGATAACATCACCATATTGTAATTCTTATATCATCAATAAAGTGAAGCGTCCGCCGCTCTCTAGGAATCCATTTTAAAGACTTGAAACGTCCACGTGTTAGCGTATTATACAGGAAAGTGGAAACTTCCTAGCTATGGAATCGGGTTTTGACTCCACCAATAAAATAATCCAACGGTGCTCATTGCATCATGCTTTGGTATCAATGATGTCATCTTATTGATGATATCCTATGGGATCTAGTGGGCCGCTCACAAAAGTTATGGTATTAGCTCAACACTCAAGTCAATTGCTAAATAAACAGTAATCAAACATCATGACATTACCTCCCTACTCTTAATTTACTACGTGTTTTCTCTCCGTCTCTCTCTTTTTTTGTTCTTGGTTTATATTTATTTTTAATATTCTTTTTTTGGCTTATTTTATTCCAATTTTATTTTTATTTATTTTATTTTTATTTTTATTTTCAATCAGTCATATAATTTATAATTAAAAATAAGATTACGTATTATTTCAATCATTCTGTAGAATGTGGATTCTGCGTGGTCATATCCAATAAAAGAGACAACTAACGAACTAGACAATTCAAAGTTATAAATGAAACATGACATGAAGATCCTGTAGGAACAGTGTCTTTAAATTGACATATATTATCGATTTATTAATAAATAAAAAGGTTTGCGGTCCAAGCGAGCATATGTGAACAGAGGAAATTTTGAATTATGGCCTTTTGCTTTTAATCACATTGGTTCCGTTAATTGAAAGGGAATTGGAAGGTCGAAAATGATGTTGTCATTAAACAAGTTTGAAAATGTTGTTGTCATAATCAAAATGTGTTCCTTCCTTCTTCTTCAAGTCCTTTGGAGATATTTTGATCCAACTCTCTGATTAGGAACAAGAAGAAGATCGTATTACATACGTTATTTTTGATTGTTTTGTGGTTCCAAAAGGAAAAATTCTATCATCAAGTTGGACTTCTGAGCAGTTGGATTACGACTAAAATGGTAGATATCGTTTCATCTTACTATATGGTAGAATTTAAATTTCAGAAAATGGTAAGTTTTTTTTTAAAATACGATGAATTGGATTCATAATTTATTAAAAAAACAATTAACCAAAGAATATTCCTAATAATTACATCGAATGTTTACATAATTTTGGTATTAATAATCATGGAATTTCTTTTGATTATTCTAAGTAAAATAAAAAGAAGTCTTAAAAATTGAACTGATTTAATCGATTTAACAATAAAAATTTTGAACTGGTCAATGTTTTGATTCAATTTTTAATTTTTTAGGTTTGATTTAGTTTAATAACTTTTGTTATTAAAAACAGATTAATTTATTAATTAATCAATCAATTTTCTTAAACTGATAAGTTTTTATAAACCAATTTAAAGAATTTTTATTATGGGTAGAGTGTAGAGCTCATGAACAAGAATTGGACTTGAGTCAATCATTGCCAAAATGACTAGAATTATAAACCCTTTAACATTTTTATGTTCAGTGAATATGGGATATTCTAACACAATTAGTTTCATTTAATAGACTTTTTTAATTAAAGTTTAATTTTTAATAAATAAGGATAATTTTTTAATTGTTTTTAAATTGTTCAGTTTTATTTAATTTTTAACCAATTTTATGACTTTATAATATTAGTTGAATATTTTAAAAGTTAAATCTTTTATCTTATTAATTAAACTTTTGTTCGGATTTTTAAGGATATTCTAAAATGATAAGAAGTGAAACTTTTGAATAAAAAGCAGAGAATGCGAAGGTTCCATGAAAAGGAAGGAAAGTGCCAACACAAGCGATAGCCATATATGTGGGCAAAAGAACAATAGATTTTGAGTCCACGAAATTACGAGTCCCATGCAATATCATGCTGACGTCAACAGTCATCTGGGATTTTTGAGGACAAACATTGGACACGTGTCTTTAAACAACGTTTAGATCTCAAACCTTCCTTAAAAACACACATCATCGCAACGCCAAGCTGACGTTGTATTAACTTGTAAGGGCTAAGGAGAGATCCCTTGAGCTGAAGGAAAACTCCCATGTGGCGGCCAACACTTGGCTTTGACCCTCCAAACCTTGAAACCATTCGCATTAAGAAATATCTTCACTTTGTTCAAGTCTATGGTCTCCCTATATATATGTCCAGATATCTTTCCTCGTTTCCATACACTTGCGCTTTCAAAACAACTTGTCTTGAACCATTGTTTGATACCTGAAGAACATAATGCCTGAAACAGAGCGTACTCCTGTCGTTGAAGAGCCGAGGCAAGTGGTGAGAAAGTTCTTGGCTAGGCCTCAACGTGAAGGAATTGGAGCCACCGTTAGGAGGAGCATTGGAAGGTGAGTAGAAAGTTGAACAATTTGAGTCATGGCTGATCTTTTTTAATTCAAAGATTGAAAATTTGATATGTTTGTCTTGATGGGAATTCGCTTTTCCGTAGGTTTGAGCTCAAATACTTCGATCCTTTCCTTCTTTTGGATGAGTTCTCTGGTGGGTGCTCTGTTTTCCTGTGTTCCTTTTCCCATTTTTCTGCGCTTTCTTCTACGTTTCTTCAGAAATGTGATTGCTTGCTTATTTAGTTTTCGTATGACATTTCTCTAATTGTTATTCGCTTTGTATATTTTTCAGTGACTTCACCAGCAGGATTTCCTGATCATCCTCATAGAGGTTTGTCTTTTATGTCTTAGTCTGGATTCTGCATTGTCTGATAAAGTTTTTCCTTGCCTATTTTGTCATAAAATTAGTTGGTTCTGAACATTCTTTTCATTCTTAACAGGTTTCGAGACAGTAACTTACGTGTTGCAGGTATGAAATTTGACAATTGAGTAGTTGACTTGGTATTAATTATCTTTTCCGGGTACAAACACGTTGGCAAGCAGTTATCGAGACAGAACTGTTCCTATTTAAATTGAGAACTCAAGGATTTTAGTAGGGTAGCCTGGAACTAATCAATTTCTTGATCACTTGATTGGTGCAAGTTGTTTGTATTTGACCCGTCACAGCACAATTTTATACAATTATCAATTCAGGGAAACACTGTAGTGATCAACAAGAAGTCATTAACGAGTGATCCAGCTAAAAAGGGCCACTAGGCTTTGTAACATGTCACCTTTGCTATATTTTTGTATAATCGTGTAACAGCATATACACATTTGTCCAGAACAGGTAAGGAGGGGAAAAAACAAATGGAGAGAATCCAAAATTGACATCGGGATTAGATAAGCTAGGATAGGATTATTCACCATTATTTTATATTTAAAAACGAGCTTTGACTTTTAAGAAAATTTCATTTACCTTGATTGAATGGAACTTCTACAAACAAACAGGGAGCTGTCTCGCATGAAGATTTTGAAGGACATAAGGGGACGATAAAGGCGGGTGACTTGCAGTGGATGACTGCAGGAAGGGGGATTGTTCACTCAGAAATGCCTGCAGCACAAGGCACCCAAAGGGGTTTGCAGTTGTGGGTCAATCTCTCCTCAAAACATAAAATGTAAGCAACTTAGCTGGAAGGACTTGTGACAGATAAATTTTAGAAGGTTAACTTGAGTCCCATAGCCCATGTCTTTTTCCTGAATTAAATCGACCAAGTACAAGAGCCAGTTTGATTGAAAATTTGGAGCAAGGATATGTTGATCTCTAATATGGCTGGTCATGATTTGTTATCATGCAACTTTTTGCAAAAGTGCCTTTGAATGCGGCACTAAGTTTTATCTGTATCCAGCCTGATGGTGGCATGCTGGCTTTTCAGCTTTGCCTTTACTTGACCCCTTATTGCACCTTCCATATCCCATGATGCTTCAGTCACTAAGTCTTCAATGTTTTTCTCCGAAAATCATAAATGACTCTCATAATGTATAAATTTCTGGCATAACTTTCTGGAGCAGCCCATGATAATTGATAAATCAACCTTTTACATATTTTTTAACAGGATTGAACCGAGATATCAAGAAATGCTTAGCAAGGACATTGCAGAAGCTGCCAAAGATGGTGTCAAGGTTAGGGTCATAGCAGGAGAGTCCTTTGGTACTAAATCGCCGATCTACACAAGGACTCCTACCATGTACTTGGATTTCACTCTAAAACCAGGAACTCACCTTCAACAACCAATACCCATGTCCTGGAATGCATTTGCATATATCTTGGAAGGTGAAGGAGTATTTGGCAATGCAAAGTCTTCGCCAGTACCACCTCACAACCTTCTCCTACTAGGCAGTGGAGATGGATTGGAGGCATGGAACAAGTCGTCTAAGCCTCTTAGGTTCATTTTGGTTGGAGGGCAACCATTGGATGAACCTCTAGTACAATTTGGACCATTCGTGATGAACACTCAAGAGGAAATAGACCAGACAGTTGATGATTTTGAGAACTGTGTTAACGGGTTTGACAAGGCCAAGCACTGGAGATCTCAGGCTGCTATTAGCCTTGACTTTTAGCTTCTTATTATTTAAGAAATTGTTTGCTCATTTTGAAAGAAGAAAGGAAAAGAGAAAAAAAATATAGATGTACATTAGTTTTCAAATTAGAAATTAATCTGAAATTAGTAGAAGGAATTCCGTTGTGTTTATGTTTTGAATTCATTCTAATAACAAATCGTACCAAATTAAAACACAACCTTCTTTCTTTGGAATAAGATAAGAATATGGTAATCCTTCTTTTCACATTTTCGTGTGAAAATTTTCTTTTTTGGGCATAACTTCAACACGTTTTGATGCCTATTTCATAACCGAAGATGAAAGTTTGAACATGTTGGATACAAGAAACAAGTTAGGCCAACTGAATGGTTACAATTTTAACAAGGGCATTCTCATACTCCACTTGTTAGTTAGTTGTAACTACTGAATCCAAGTAGCAAACGTTACACAACTTGTTGCATGGACCACTTAAAAGGACCTACTCATCTCCAGGGTCCTGAGTCTTTTAACTCTGGACAACAATTCCCAAGTTCGGACAGTATGGGTCTTTTTGTGTGTGTAATTTATAGGTGAGTGTTGGTGCATCCTCGTTCTTCCCTCTTTCAATGTGGAGCTAGTGCCACTTAGGACTTCATAGTTTTGTATCCAAGTAGGAAAGAATATAGATAGGTTCACTAGCTTGCAAAGGCTAATGAGCATTTGATGATCCTGATGTGTCGCATGGTTTTGTGATAGAGATAAGAGGGGTGTATAAGGTAAATGACAAAATAGAGAATTAAAAAATCAAATTTAGATAATTAAGAATTGGATACAAATTGAAATTATCATAAATAAGAGATAAGATATTATTAAAATAGTATCTAAATGGAACTAGAAAATTGTTAATATTGATTCTTATCAAAATATTGTTATCAAGATCACTCTTTTATATTTAATTTTTAATAATTATTTAATTTTATTTTATTGATACTATATTAAATAAAATTTTTGTAGTTCTTTAATTTTATACTTATCATAAAATTATTTAAAATAGCAAACTCATAAATCATTGAAAAATAATTTTTATTACTTAAAAAAATAAAAATTTTGATTAATTATTTACAAAAAAAATGTAATAACTAAATATTAATGAAAATTTTCTCATTATTTTTTTAAAATTTTTGATGCTAAATATTAGCATACCTATTAATTTAATCAATCTCATTCTTAATAAATATATATCAAACACGTAAAATAAATAATATTATTTTTATTCTAATTTTACTTTCTATTTTTATTCTTATTTTTTTATTTCAATTCTTTCATGTTTGTTCAATATTACATTACTACTTGATTGTGCAAAAACTAGAACAAGTTTTAGGAGAATACAACCACTTGATCACTGTTTGGTCTATGTTGAGAATGATTTTGATTTATTTGTGCTCGGATGTAAAATTTGAAGAGATTTAATAGTACGTAGTCTTACTCTTAACTAATAAAAAGATTATTTTCAAAATTGGGCTCCATCTAAATAGGATTTGTAAGTGTTATCATGTTTCTATTATTATTATTTTTTAAAATTACGGTGAATTTCAGTTCTTTCAATACATTATTTTTTTGAAAATTCATATTATATAAAATTTGCTATTAGTTATATAGAAATTATGAATTACTCGATATTATAAATTATAACCACGAATATAATTTATATTCTAGTTAATAATTTAATATTAAAAATTAAAGCTAGAGTAAACTAGTATTTTAGGCCCAAATTGTGATACGTACCCAGCAGGTGCAGAATTAGTGGCCCATATTAAAGGCCCGTCTTTTAATTGCTTTGCTTACAATAGTAACACAGACACACACCAATCAGATCATCCAACCCTAATCGATCCAAGGTCATGTGCTAATCCCATTTTCATTGACCACGGTGTTTAAGCTTCTTTGTTTGGACGTTTATTGATGTTTCGACCTTAAATTGATGTAAAGTTTTCGTCTTTGATGGTGGTAAATAATGGGGATTGCATGTTTGATCATTTGCTACTGACCAAAAGGGTGCTTTCTTTCTCTGTCTTTTTCTGACTTTTGTGTTTGATTCTACATGGGTTTCTAGTTTTTACCTGTCTGTTCTGTTACTCTATCTCGGGTGCTTAAGCGGTGACAAGTTGAATTTGTTGTGTTTCTTCGCAGAAGTAGAAGCAGAAACTGAGCATGAGACTGGTTCTGTTTATTTCTAGGGCTTTCAGGTACATTTGATTCATCAAGCAAGGGGTTTTAGTTGTTAAAAGGCTGCTATAAAATGTTTGGGATCTAGTTAGCTCTGTAATGTTCTTTTTCTTGATTTGTGGTTGTTTAAGGATGAGATTGTCCTCGAATTTGTGCTTGCAGATAAGCAAAAATGGTACTGTGTTTCCCTTCTACGCCAAAGAAATTGGCAGTGAACTTGGGATGCTTTGTTGTTGGAATGGCCTTGTTCGCCTTTGGAAGTCATCTGTCTTACGTCAACATTGCTCCTCAACAAGCTAGAATCAAGGCTCGAAATGATTTTGTTAGAGACAAATTGAGGAAGAAACATGGCAAAGGGTAGGACCATCTTTATTTCCCGCGACTGGTTATGTACTCCATCTACTCTTCTGCGCCTGTACAAATTTACTCTTTGTGTGTTTGTCTACTGATGATAAATGTTGTTCCCTTTTGATTCCATTTGCTTTTGCATTTTTTTGAAAGAAAATGATTAGCAGATAGTGTTTTCCTAACATGAGCTCCCAACCTGTGCTCTGCCAGAGTGAGGCGAGCTTTGCTTTTGCTGTGCTATTCTTTCATTGCCATAGGAGTCATTAGTAATAGGTAAAAGCATAAAACAACATTCGGCCTTTCATCCACTTGGCTGCAGTAATTCCACCAATGCGAGGCAATATGTGGCTATGACAAATGCTATGCATGAACTAAAAGTCTCGATCACTCATCTCATTACAAACTCAATGGAATATGTAAGGTGGACAAGTATGTCTGAGAAATATAAAGCTATTGTACAAAAACTGAGGCAGCTCCCTTTCCCTTCTTCCTCCGGATCTTCTTCGTGTAAAAGTCCAGCTGTTTACCCTCCAATATGTATCTATCCACAAGAAAAAAAATCCAATTGGCCTACTTCAGCAAAGTGAAAAATTAAGAAATGGTGACATAAAATAGGCTCCCCAATATCTTGGAAGCCTAAGAAACTAGACGGATCTAGCATGCCAAATGTACAAATGTGAAAGTGGTTTCCCAAGTAGTTAGCAGTTTATAACCACTGAATCGTCGCCCTTCTCTTATAAGCAATTTAATGAGTGAAGTACGCAGTCACATACCCATCAGCACGGCCACATTGACCAGGGCGTGATGAAATGCAAGCTAATAAACGTCCACTACCAGATTGTTCTTCAATATGGGGATCGAGCTTGCGAGTTTGTTGTCTTTTATCCAGCTTCCTCAAAACACGATTACCTCTCTTCACCTCTTCCGTTGTAGCTTCACTTTCCTATCAGCCATTATGCCGGAAATGCAGAAAGAAAGCAAGTTAAGTTTGTCGATCATTTTTCAAGTTAATGATTTCACAACCGAAATAGTATAACGAGTACACAAGCAATTCAAAGCACATAAATATGATTCTTCATTCATATTGCATATGCATAATCTCTTGGATCTCCCATTCCACACCTAAAAGCATCATGTCAATAAATAAGAATGCAATGTCTCTGATGGTAGGAACAAGCAAACTAAAAATTTAGTGGAACAATCAATAAGCAATCTCACATGCACAACTGCCGTAGCAAAGTCAGATTTGTTTTAGACAGGACCATGCAAATGATTCAGTTGGTACAATACAACTCATACTCATCGAGGAGAAAACAAAGCATAAATTTAAGAGAAGTTTCAATTTGGAATCTCAATAGCTGCACCAACAAAATTGAACACCTATCACAATTGTAAACCATATAGCAATATGATGAATAAACAACAAAAGATTATATAAAAAATGTACACCTGAACTTGAAATAAGCAAACAAACTATTCTAAAATAGCAAAGCAAAGAGAATCGAGTGATTGACATGTTAAGGAATTGCACTAATAATAGAATGGATGAGATAAAGTTTGCCCCAACCTCTCCTTCCTTCTTGGTACCTGCAGCAGTTTTCTTCTTGCGACCAATTTCAACCCCATAGTGCTGGAGATACCACTGCTTGAAAGGTGCCGCATCAACTTGAATAATGGCACTCATTCACCAAAGTTTGAGTACGCACCAGTTCATTGTTAGATGCATTGTACATCACGTCAAGGATCCTGGTCTTCCTAGTCACAGCCTCACTACCCTATGAGTAGTTTCCACTATCAAGTCTCAGAGCACGCCACTTCACATTGCCTCCTCGAACCCTAACCCTTCTCACTGTCTCGTTGCTAGACAGTTTTGTGTTTGCAGGCTGCCTTCCGAGCTCATACCTTTAGTGAAAATCAAAGTAAATAACCCATTGATGAGTAACACTACAAGTACTCAATACCAAACTTTGCACTTGAAGCCATTCCAAGAACTAAAATAGACATCTGTTGATGAGTGACGCTACAAAGTATTCAATATCGAACCTTGCACTTGAAGCCATTCCAAGAACTATAATTTCAGAGCATTAGCCAAAAAAAAAAAGAAATCCAATATGAAAACTAACAATGTGAAATTGCAAATTAGACTGAGCTGCATGATGCTCGCAAACCATTTGTATGAAAAATCCAATGGCCATATACTTCATGGCATATTCTTACACGGAAGCTACCCATTAAGTGAAGCTTCACATTAAATCTAAGACAAACAAGCCCAAAAGAAATCGTTAATTTCGTTCCAAGGACAAAGAGGCGAATATCAAAACCCAAAAGACCCATGAAAACTATCTGCCCACATCAATTTTCAGACACGGCCATAAATGATCTAAAAATACCAATTTTAGGCTCGTTTCACTCAATTGATAAGCTTACAAAGAAAACAAGGTGGTCAAAATTTCAACTTGTATCATACTTACTTTCGCTTCTTCCTCCAAGATTTCTGTTTGCCACCAGTGGCACGCCTTTTGTGCATCCAGTCACGGGAGATACCTGCCCACCCATATAAAGAGCTTGACACTAGCAACACAAAAAACCGGAAACCACGAAAGAGAAAACTGATAAAGACAAAAGATTTTGAAGACTTCAACAAATCCAAAACATACCCATTTTCGAAGAGGAAGGGGTACAACGTTTTCAAGCCTCAGGAATCCTTTATCTCCACAGCCACGTTCAGGGGTTTGCGGTTATATTAAGATATCCTAGTTTCTGAAATTACTATCTTATATTTTGAAGGGAAACATAAATCCGGCTATTTATATCTGATCATGTTTGAATGATGATTTAGGTTCTGATTTTGCCGGACCTAAAAGGACTAGGGTTCGGGGATATTGGCGTGGATAAGGCGGACATGTGAGCTTGTTAATAACACCTGTTCGTTAAGTAATTTATTTACAAAAAAGAAGAATATAGTTCAGTTGTACCGAAATTCTCCTGATACCCTTGGTGTCTTGTTAATCAATAAGGCATCACTTTTCACCTTGTTCAACAACGGCGCAACAGCAAGTGGGATTACCAGATGCTTATATCCCCATAGCTTCCATCAAATCGAATTTCAACTTGCTAATGTGATTCCTTTTCTTTTCGGTTCATATTCATCACAGTTATCAGCGTACGAGTTGAGTACGCATATCATCTCCCTTTTGTCAATCATTTAGAGCACAAAAACCTAATATTTGTTTCATTCCGACGTAAAAGATGGGATTTTCAATATTGGGCTCATCCGGCACTCATGTTTTGGCGAGTAATTCTGGTAAGAAGACTATAATGTTTCAATCTTTAGGTGGGAAAGGGAGATTTGGTTTTTGTATCAAGCGTGCAAAGTCAACGGTTTGTCCTGTGAAGATTTCGATGTGCAGTTCCGAAACGGTTGAGTTTGAGGAGAGAACAAGTCCAAACGAGGTAACAACTTGCTTGTTGTTTATCTTCCATAAAGTTACCCTACATATCTACTCTCAAGCTAGTGAGTGAAGCTGCGATGTGTAGGGGTTGTGGATTAATTCGAGTGATAGCCAACATAACTTGAGACACAGTTTAGAAATGGAATGAAAAAATAATATCAAGCTACAATATTGCAAGGAGGAATTTCAGACTGGAATATATGATACTGGGAACTGTATTATCTACATGGAGGTTTGATATCACATTAGGAAAGCAAGTTTGTCTGGAGCACAAAAAGGGGATGGTTGTAAGAGAAATGTTAGTCTTGACAGTGCTAGATGTGAATAAAACATCTTGATATGCTCAACACTCAACTTATCTAAAACATTTTCAGACGGGTTAGGATTTACATAGTGAGAAGGTCTTGTACAAGTGGTTTCTGATGAAACTATAGTAGTGTACGTAGTCATAATGTCCGTTCTTTCTTGTTTTTTGCCTGCTTGAAGTTGTATGCGATATGAAAAAGCACAGGCTTTTATTTCTGAAATTTTATGATTGTGTGCAGTTTTCCAAATACTTTTCTCTTCTTATTAATCCATTATTCAGGCTCTATATTCCCTTCAGTCATGTAGTTATCGGACATTTCTCTTAATTATTCATGGATAAGATGCTGGCTTGATTGTGTTCTCATTCATTCTGATTGTGGTCCTTAGCAATCACAATATTACTGCTACGATTGATTTGGTGATAGAATTGATCTTAGGCTTTTGCTATTGGACTAGTGGAGTAGATCTTGAAGGCTTGATCAAGGGAGATTCAATTAGATCATTTTTCAATGCTTAACGTTGTGTGCTTTACTGATGGTTATTTGGTTCAAGCACAGGAAGTTATTTGAATAACTATGATTAATGATCTGGAAGTTCATTTAATAATTTCATTTTGTTTTAAAGATTAAAAAAGAGATAAGTCGTTGCTATGAACTCATACACAGACTTGGAAGGGGAGTTGTCTATTTGGGTTCATCGAGAATGGGACTTGGCCATCCACATTACCTACAGACATTGGAGTTGGGTGGAGAGGCAAGTGACTCTGATGGATTCTTATACTGGTTTTAGCATATCCACCTTGATGGGTTATAGTGACTTTTACTCTCTCTCAACCAGATTGCAAAGCTTTTGAACTGTACCTCGTGGACAGGTGCTGGTCCAGGCCTAATGGATGCTGCTACTAAAGGTGCATTGGAAGCAGGAAAACCAGTTGGAGGATTTAAGATAGGCAAAGAAGCTGGTGAATGGACAGCCTCAAATTTCCATCCCTACCTACCATTAGAAACGTACCTGACATGCAGGTAACTGCTGCCACTTTTAGGTGCTTCATTGAAATGGGTCTTGAGGTTGAAGGATGAAACAGTTAAACACAAATGTAGGTTCTTCTCAGCAAGAAAGCATGCTTTGGTGGATGCTGTCGTTCGGAATAGTTCTTCAGATAGAACTGCTGTAGTAGCTCTCCCTGGTGGAATAGGAACTCTAGATGAAATGTTTGAGATTTTAGCACTGATTCAGCTAGAAAGGATAGGGTCTAAGCTTCCAGTTCCATTCATTGTGATGAACTATGACTGTTTCTACCAGAAGCTCTTTGATTTCCTTGATAATTGTGAGGATTGGGGTACTGTCTCTAGAGGGGAAGTTGGATCCTTGTGGAAGATATGTGACAGTAACTCGGAAGCTTTAGCCTACTTGGCAGATTTCTATGATCTCCCTCTTAACTTTGGAAGCGAAGGGAAAAGTGAGCTGCGAAGTTTTCAATAGGTAAGTTCTGAATTTGTTGAGACTAATGTGAAATCTCCCCCTTTTGCTAAAAAAAATAATAAAATAAAAACTTTGTTTCTTGTAATTTAATATTTTCATGTATTGGTGTTTCAGACAGACAGTTTTCCTGGATATGATTTGAGTCATATAGGAAGCTTAACAGAACGAATAGGAGAATTATAGCCATGGTATCTAACTTGCATTTTATTTTACCTTTGTTTACTTGGGAACATGGATATATAATTCGAAATTTACAATGATCCAAATACAAGAAAGAAAGGAATTCCAAAAATATGATATAGGATTTGATAAAGCTAAATTCCTTCAAATAATATGGTAATACAGTGATAAAGTTTGAAGACCTTGTATAAGAAAATATGCCTTTCAAGGGAATATTATCAAGAACAAACTAGGATTGCTGGTGTTAACGATAGACTGCCGCTACAGAAAGCAAGAAGAGGGTGATCTGGATACCATGCGAAGAGTCTGCTCCAGTTTTGTGTTTTTCATTTACTACTCTCTTTTTGAGTTCTGAGAATAAAGCATCTAAACCAAGAACATGAAAAAGATTAACGTTCTACTACTTAATGAAAGTAATCGCTGGGGCTATAAGAATGTTTTTGGGGCAAACATTTAATACAACCCAGCAAACGGTAGCATCCAGTCAGTAGGGTGGAGTAAAAGTGATGGAAGCTATTATACAATCAAGATTGGCAGAAATCACCATCTAATAATAGTCCTTTTGCATCAACCCTATCTAAATTTGAGGCTAAATTCTCGGATTGGAATGAATTAAATTTTCAATCCGTGATTTGTCGCAAAAAAAGAGGGGGTATATAAAAATGGGACACTCCGCGCCAACCAGTTTGGTGAGGTGGACATCGTGGAGTCCACCCTGCCATATTGGTTAGCGGGGTGTCCATCCCGCCATGCAGGATGGTAGGATGGCAACACTTGGACAATTCACGTGGCCATCCTGCCAACTTGCATGGCGGGATGGTGCAGGTGTCAGCACCCCGCCATTGTGAACGGCGGGGTGGTTCAGAAGCAGTGGCTCCTGTGACCACCTTGCCATTCGCAATGGCGGGGTGCAGCTCTGCGGGGGCAGAGAGCCAGCAATAATGCTGGCTCTCTATATAAACATCGCCCCAAAGGGGGGTGTCACACCCTGCTATTGTGAGTGAAACTCTGCCTGTTTAATTTTGTGTTCGTGCTTCTCTCTTCTACTCTGATTTTGTGTCTTCATCAACGAATCAACTAGTTGCTATGATTTTTTCTCTTCTTCAACAACGAATTCACCAACATTTTTTGCTCTTCTTTAAGATTTGTTGTTACATAATCTATGTTTTTTAATATATGTAATGTTTATTTTTAGTAAATATGTTATTTTTATATTAGATATTTGTGATATTTTTGTTATATTTTTTTGCATTTGATGTTTTATATTTTTTTGTTAAACGACCACATAATTATTTGTAGATTAATTAGTTGGGACCGATATATCACTCTTTTTAAATAACATAATAAGTTACAAATCATGTTAACTTTTCTCCTTTTATGTCATGGCTTTAAGAGAATTAATTAGTAGTGCGTTAATAATACCATAAAGTTGAAATTTGTGGGTATGAGATAAGTGATAATGATTAGCCTAAGTTGGCATTTGTTTTCTTTAGTCTATGAGAATGATGTCATTGATTCTGCTAGTAAGCAGAAGCTTCATAGTCCGCTCATCGAGTAACCTGAAGTAAATCACTCACTAAATCAAACTTTGATTTAATTAGTTGATGGACTTCTATAACAAATCCAATTTTAATAATTAGTATAATAAATAGTAATAATAATTTATATTAACAAGAATTATAAATATAATTAATAAAATCAATAATCATTAGAGTCAAAATTAGTACAAAATTAATAATAATAAGAATAATAAATTTAATTATAATACATTTAATTACAATAAAAATTAATAATAATAAGAAATTTAATATTGATAATAATAAATATAATTAAGGAATTTAATAATAACAAATATAATGGTCAAATTAATAATAATAACAATAACAGTTGGAAGAAAATTAATAATATTAATAATTAATAATAATAAGAATAATAAATTTAATAATTATGATTATATTAATAATAATAATAATAAATATAATAATAATAAATATAAGTATAATTAAGATATTTAATAATAATAATTAATATAATAATTAATAATAAGAGTAATAATAAGTACCAGATTAATAATAATAATAATAATTAATATTAAGAATAATAATAAGTACAAGATTAATAATAATAATAATAAATAATAAGAATAATAAAATTTATAATAATAAGAAGGAAGTTAATAATAACAAGGAAATTTTTAATAATAATAATAATAATAATCAAGGAATTTAATATTAATAATTAAATTAATTAATAATAATTAAATTAATAATAAGTAGAAAATTAATAATAATAATAAATATTAATAACAAGAATAAATTCTATAATAATAAGGAGAAAATTTATAATAATATGGAATTTTTAATAATGATGATGATGATGATGATGATGATGATGATGATGATGATAATAATAATAATAATAATAATAATCTAGTTAATAATCACACAAGTTTAAATTATTTAACCTATATTATGTTATTTTTAATGATTTATTTCATCACTTAATGCATATATTATGTACACTTATTACTTATATTCATTTATTACTCATACTTATTGTTTATATTCAACCATATTTATTCATGTTATTAGTTAGTATTATCTGTTTAAACCTAATTGATATTATTGATTTCTTTAAAAAATTAAACGTTATGGCTTTATACCATTCTTACAGCAATATCTACTTGATCAAATTTTCAATCCTACGATCGATTATCACAATCTATTATAATTATCTTTCTATTTCAGGCATGAATATGGGATATTTTGATCCCAAAGTAGCCTTAAAAGCATTAATCAAAGAAAGTTATGCACGTGAAGAAAGATTGGACCAATTTTTAACCAGATATCAAGCCTATAATAAACAAGCTCATAATTCAGGAGATGCTCGAAGATATATCAGAATGTATGATACAGCTCAAATGATAGAACATATCAAACAATTCAAAGCAATTAATCTACAAGACAGAAAACATTTTTTGTTTATGATCAATCATCTTATCGATTAAGACATATCTATATATGTATTATGTATTTCTCTCACAATGAATAAGAATTGTAGCTTTTGTACACAGTTTGAAGAACATATAGAAGACACTCAAAATAGACTTAATAAATATCAAACTGAAGTCAAATATTATGCAAACCGATATAATAAGAATAATAATAAGTACAAGATTAATAATAATAATAAATAATAATAATAAGAATAATATGATGCAGAGTCTGATGATAATGAAGATGATGATGATGATATAGGGTTCAATCAGCCAATTGAGACAAGAAGATCACTTAGAATCTAAGAAAGAAATGACCAAAATCCACCGAAAAGAGGCTCAGCTAGTTATGGTCCACATTTTTCCCCTCATTCCACTCATGTACATAATAGAGGAGGTAGATGTTAGTCTGTACATAATTAATTGTATGTTAGTCTGTACTTAATTTATTTCAGAGCTACTTGTTGTGTCCATATGAATATTATGTCATATCTTGGCATTTCAGACACGTTAATGTTATGTTATATCTCGGCAAACCAACAATTATCACCCCGCCAACTTTGATGGCAGGGTGTACCATATTCACAGGATCCATTTCAGACGCGTGAATGTTATGTCAGATCTCGGCAGACAATAATTATCACCCCGCCAACTTTGATGGCAGGGTGTACCATATTCATGAGATCCATTTCGGATACATGAATGTTATGTCAGATCTCAGTAAACAATCATTATCACCCCACCAACTTTGATGGCGGGGTGTACCATATTCACGGAATCCATTTCAGATACGTGAATGTTATGTCAGATCTCTGCAGACCAATAATTATTACCCCGCTAACTTTGATGGCAGGGTGTACCATAATCACGGGATCCATCTCAGATGCGTGAATGTTATATCAGATCTTGGCAGACAATAATTATCACCCCGCCAACTTTGATGACGGGGTGTACCATATTCACAGGATCCATTTCAGACGCATGAATGTTATGTTAGATCTCGGTAGACCAATAATTATCACCCCACCAACTTTCACGGCGGGGTGTACCATAACCACGGGATCCATCTTAGATACGTAAATGTTATGTCAGATCTCGGAAGACCAATAATTATCTCCCCGCCAACTTTGATGGCGAGATGTACCATAACTATGGGATCCATCTCAGACGCGTGAATGTTATTTCAGATCTCAACAGACCAATAATTATCACCCTGCCAACTTTGATGGCGGGCTGAACAACTATATAATAAGGGTTTGAACGATACCTCTCGGCTGCTCAAATCTTCAATTTATTTTCAATTCTTCAATTCCACATAATGGCCTCTTCTTTACAAAGACCAATTCGATTTTACTTTTATTTGGGGGGGGGGAGAAATATGCTTTGATCCTCAGGTTTTTGTGTTCTACAATCCCCAACATCCACAAACAACCTTAGCAGTTAGGCGAAAGATCTATTTCATTGAGTTGGTGGCCAAAATATACAAGTTGATGTAGCTCGACCAGAATGCATAGACGTTAAAATTAAGTATGCGAAATTCACAAACTTGTTGGGTTACACGACTGATGGACGATGATGATCTGCAAATCATTTTTGACTTTGCAGAGCAGATGTCAAAGTTTGAAGCAGAAATTTATATCGAGACAGAGAAAATTCATTTTCAAAATAGTGAGGCAATTACATCCAAAATCGAATGCCACAATCCATATGAACATCAGTTTTCGGATTTTAAACCCATGCCAACATATCAACAACATGAAAGAGATGATGAAAATGTTGATGACTCTAATATTGCCGATAATGATTACAATCCAAATTTAGAAGACTCAGAGTCAGAGTCATACTATGACTCAGATCATAATTCAAAAGATTGTTCAGAACATGATCAGGCAGAGACCAGCTATCAACTTGTCCATGTAGATGCCGAATGATAACAAATTTATCCTCTGACAGCATTTGAATGGCCATATGAAATTGAAAATGCTGTAACATATGACGCTACATCGTGAGGGTATTATGGCCATCACATGAGTGTTTGGAATGAAAGTGACTTGAACATTACTGAGGGATTGCTATTCCCTATAAAACAACTCTTGCATAAAGCTCTTAGATTGTGGCACATACACCACAATAGAGAAATGAAGGCATGTGAGAGTAAAGAGAAAAGTTGGGCAGCAATATGTAATGCCAAACCACCATGTGACTGGAGGATCAGGGGCTGCAAGCGAAGCACACATAAGATGTGGGAAATCAGACGCATGGGCGACTGCCATACTTGTATTCGTACTGCTGTGGATAACGATAACAGATATTTGACAAGTCAAATTGTATCTGAACATTTGATCGAGCACATACGTAATGGACCTCTTTTCCCAATTAAAGAGGTT
>JANZXP010000196.1:43376802-43387570 GCA_027576715.1 Erythroxylum flavicans | reverse complement strand
ATATTTTTCAATTTTCAAATGTATATATTATAAAATTTGTAAAAAATTTAAATTAATTCAAAATAATTTCAATACAGAAAAAACATAAGAAATTAAAACTTGTACTTCAAATTTAATTTGTATATATGTTCCAAACTTTAAATAAAACTTAACCCTAAAATAAAAAATTTTAAATGCTAAAAAAAAGACAACTTTAAACAAAACTAAACCCTAAAATAACTAAATCTTAAAAAAACAAAATTTGAATTTTTGGGCAAGAGGTTGGACACCATGGTGTCCACCCCGCCATAATGGTTGGCGGGGTGGACACCTGGGCTTCACCCCGCCAACCATTTTGGCAAGATAGACACAGTGGCGGGGTGATACCAATCCCACCAACCCAGCCGGTGAGGTGTCACATTGCCATACCCACTTATTTTTTTCCCATAAATCACGGATTAAAATTTTAATTTATACTAATCCGAGAATTTAGCCTAAATTTGACAATTCTCATATTGCCGTACATAATCATGGTTTGATCTTTATAGAACAACTAATTAGCTGGGGTACAACGCCTCAATTGCTGGCAGCTTTACGGAAGTTGCAAATCTTTGAAATTAGCCTCCATCCCTAAAATTGGTTTGTCCTTAATTATTAGGCAAGGAAAGGAAAATCCGCAGACAATATTATCCTTCATCAATTTGTGATTCCCACTCCAATGTTAGGCCAAGGTTAACTGGAAAAAGAACATGCGTAGAAACAAACAATAGGACCTTTCACCTTAACCTTAGCCATTGAGTTCTTGTCGGCCAGGGATATCATGACAGGAAGACGAGGAACATAAAACTTGCAATGCTTGTCAAGGCCTTCGTTATTCAAGCCTTGAGAAGCTCTGGAATCTGGACGATTTAGAAGGTACTTTTTCACCATTACAATCTACCAAGTAAAAGAACAAGAAATAACACCCTGCTAAGCCTATCAGTGAGAAGGGAAAAAATGGCCGCTCTTGGGTTTCTTTAAGGAGTTGCAGAAAAACGAGAAGGCTCCTTTTAGTTCATCCGGAAGGGGAATTGAAAGAGGCAGAGCTGATGGAGAAGGTAACTTATGGTGGTCTTGCTTGATTCTTGCCGACAATGAATAAGCCATTGCTGGTTGCTGCTTGTTAAGACCTTCAATGATGAATGAGAATGCCCCAAATGTGAGGCAGCTTTGAAGAAGTGCCTGAGGTGCACCTGCACAAAGAAAACAACACATAAAGTACAAACAGGCCGTTATTACTACAGGTCTAGTGAAATTAATCATAAATTAAACTTCATCAATACTATTTGTCCAACCTGAGAGAATTGATAATAAGTTAGCTAAGCAATTGCACAAAAAAAAAAAGAGCCAAAAGACAGCCTTAGCACATCTTCCACCCTCTTTTTCTTGGTAAAATGGAAAACTCAAAATCATATTGTCATTACAATATCAGCTGAAAAGATTATGTACCTGGAAAACTTAGAGCAAGACCAGTGCAACATCCAGCTATTCCAGCATTAATGACTGTGCAAAAAAAATGTAAAATCAAGGCATAAACTAACATCTAATATGGATTTCTATAGTTAGCATACACACCATCATCCTTCCCTCGAAGTCTCTTCAAAAAGCAGACAACCAAACTGTGCACCCCAGACAAAACTGCAAATGTCTGGAACGCAGCAACTTTAATAAGTCGGTAATCTTAGTAGTATGGCAATAAGATATGTACTTGCTGTAGGTTCAATAGCACAAAAAGTCAAAAAGAATGCTGTAGAACTGCATTTGGCAAAAGTACAAAAGAACTGTGGCTTGTCAACCATATCACTTGGATAGGAAATGTACGTCATCATGTTATCTAAAAGTAGTTCAAAGTAATGATGTTACTTTTAAATGCAAACCCTATTGACAAATTATGGCAACAAAGGGACTATGGCAATAAAAATGAAATGTTCTCATGATCTTCGATGCATGAGATTCAGGAATTTTGCAAAATGTCATACCTTGGCATATGAACCTGCCTCGGCAAGGGATCCTTTAAAGGCACGCTTTTTTATTAAGCCCGAACCTGAAATCCATCAATTTAGGGCTTAATGGGAAAATGTCAATCACCTTAATAATTGGTTTTGTAACTTGTAAACCCCTCTTCTAAAACAATCATTGAATGGGCATCCATTGCAACTATATCTCCAAGCTTTTGCACAAACGTAAAGTGAAATAGCGCAGCATTACATGAATGAATGGTTTGCAATAGATCTGAATAATAATATGCCTATGTATACTAAATTTGGCTTCCTGAACACAACGGCAAAGTAAGCATGATGATTCTGTCTTATCATTGATAAACTACTCACTGGAACTGTTCAAACAACTCTCAATATGCTAAATAAGCTCGGATTAGTCATTCAATTTCACTCTCTCATCATATTGTGAATCGTTTGTGTTCTCTACACTTAGTCAGTATCCAATACCCCAATCACCAAACTTCTTAACATAATAAGGAAACCGAATAGTAAGAGACAAAAGGCAATTCCTTTAGCGGGCATTAGACATCAAAAAGAATTGCATAAAATATTTAAAATGACATTTAAACCTACATGAAGGAAATCCAAATTCCAATCCCAAAAAATCCTGGAATTGACCTACAAACTCAAAGAGTCTTAAAACTTTCTAGCACTTAGAAGAAACCCAAACCAAGAGAAATGAAACCAAGCTCGCAAACACAATTTCTAAGCAATCTGACCATCCCTTCTCAGCAAAAACATCTATTTTGAAGAGCCCACAACAAACCCACAGACTAACAGGGAAAAATTGCAAGTGTACAGGCGTGTGAGTGTGTTTGTGTATGTGTGAAAGAGAGAGAGAGAGAGAGAGAGGACCGAAGCCGAAGATTGAGCCCATGACGGCACCGCTGGCGGAGTCGCCGGCGAAGCGCAGGAGGCATACGACGGGGGGGTTGGACTGAGTAGAAACCAATGCATTGGAAGAATCAGAATTGGGTATGGAAATAGGGTCAGGGTTGGTATCTTCGATATCCGAGTCGGAATTGGGCTTTCCAGAATCAACAGTTCCCATGGAGTATCTCAATCTGTCTCTCTTTCTCTTCAACAAAATCTTCAGTTCTGGGTTCTATCAAAACCTCTCAAAGCTTCAATAGATAACTTCTCGGCACTACTTAACACGTCGCTGTTTCTGTAAATATTGTTTTGGAATATGCAATTAACTCCCTAATTTGTTTGATAGTTTACATTTACATAAGATATGCGATTAAAATAATTCCCGGAAAAAAAAGAAATTAAAAATTAAAAACTACGATTGGAAAAAGGGAGACTAAGCATATCAAGTATTGGCCTTAAACAAAAATATTTGTGAAAAAAGTAATTACGCAAATTGACTCTTGAGGAAGTCGGATAAAATATCCGAATCAATTATGGTATTTTTATTATATTCTATTAAATTTCATTCATACATTTATGTGAGAAGATTTGATGGGGGGAAAAACAGTCCTGAAAGTTGGAACCATTGCCCTGCATTCTTTTAGTTAGTGATAGTATTTCTAACTGTTAAAATTAAATTTTAATATTTTTATTATAATTTAATTTAAACTCAAAATTTTCTAAACCTTAATGTTTTATAAACGTTTAATTTAAATTCTAACTTAATTTCTCTGTCAGTTTTCTGTTATAAAAATATATTTTACATTTTCTATTAATCTTTTACTAAATCTATATATTACGTAACAAATGAGACCTAAAAAATTAAAAAGAAATTTAGTCTTTCTCTTTTATCAAATATGTCTATCTTAACAGTGGGCGAATCACTAAATGAGGGCAGAAAAAATGAGCTTAACTTTTTAGTTTTTCTAGTAACTCAATCGTTCCTTGATGATATGATCTTTCATATTTTTTCTATTCTTTTATTATCTTCTATTCCGTTTCGGTATTTGTTTTTTTCTAGTTTTTTCTTTTATTTCTTCTAGATTTCTAGATTTCTATTTGTTTTTTATTTTTACATTTATATTCATTTCTTCCCCAAAAAATGAAAAAAATAAAAGAACAAAATAAAAAAGCAACAATTTAAATCAAGATATTTCTTGTACCCCTATGTCCAATTCCTAAAAAAATAGAGAAAAAAAGTAAGAGAACAATGGTATATCATTCTACTTATCTTCTTGTACTTGGATCTTCAAGTTTTTGAATTGTTCCAAATTCTTCTTGAGCATCTAAATCTGAATCAATAACAGTAAAAACATCTTCGGGTTTGTCATTCTTTGTGCATAAGCTCATGTGAAGGTTTCTCGCAGTTTCGGTATTTTTCTTGCTTCCATGACAAATTCTCCTATTTGTGCCTTATTAAAAACAACAATAGGTTGATGAATCATTACCTTGATGATATAAGATTAAAATAAGAAAATTCAAATAAATGGTTACTCTGTCTCGCATGATAATGATAGGATGAGGAGAAGGGATAAAGAATAATAAGAAAGATAGAGTTAAACAACCATATAAGCATTATTTGCACACAACTCCATAATAGAATTCACTTTTATGAAATAAAGAAGGAGAATTCGAAATGTGAGATCTAATAACATATCTATCCGTGACGCTAGTAATAAGTACTTTATATGGCTTGGGTCTTTAGCGGGTCTATTAATATAGATCAATCAATTTTCCTATATGCGTTGACATTGTTTTTTGTTTTTTTTTTCATTTTAGTTATCAATACAGGGGGCCCTCTTTCCTCTCTCTTTCTCTTTCTTTCCCTTAAACTTCTAATTTCTTCTCTTTATGTTCTTAAACTAATACCATCTTCTTCTTGGCAAACATTGTTAACTTATTAGTTTCAACTGATATATCATCAAATTGCAACCTAATATGTGGCAAAAACTATTTTCCATGCCTTTCTAGATTTCCACCTGATTGCCTTAGTGGCTTGAACTGTAACTCAACTGATGATTTATTCATGAGAGAGTTTCCAGTCTACTTTGTAAATGGAGCTATTATAAAGATCAATCTTAAAAACAATTGCAACAAATATGTTTATGTCCTCCAAAATCTCTTTTCCAACAACTATAAACCAAAATCAACAAACATTATTATTTTTCATAATTGCACGAAAATCTGACCCTTATAATTTAATTACTTTAAATGTGGTGACTCGCTTTGAGATGCTTAAATGTTCACACGATAGCAATATTAGTTGCTTCAGTTAAAAAATTGGTGATAAGTTCTTTAACCTTAATGGCTTACCTTAACTTCTCGAGCAATGTTAGTACCTTCTATTATTGATGTCAACAGGGTATTTTTAGGGCAATCATCTTATGTCTTTGGATGTTAGGTCGATGGAGCTAAAGTGGTGGCTTCAATGTGATTGCAAGTTTATAATTGGTTGAGGGTATCGATTATTGGGAAATAGGGACGAAATCCAATCTCGATAGTAACAAAATAATTACAATTTTTTTCATATTTTTAATTTCCCAAAAATCAAGATCTCTTTAATTTTATAAAATGATTAACACATAAATCAAAGCATAAATCTTAATTCGTATCTTATTCTGAAGCTTGATCCTTTTCTTATCGTATCCCACGAATCATTTTTGAAATCGATCCATTTCAATTACCGTAGCTGCATAAGTGTCTGCCCTCTAACGGCAACGAAATCTAGAGAACAGGTTGAGAGAAATCTATAACTCTTACAGAGAGGGTTAAGTAAGAAATGTTAGCTCAATTAGAGCTTAAGCCAATTTATAATAGGTTTTGGACGTTTTAGTATTTTAATTGAAATTAAATTCTAATTTCAATTATACTTTAATTGGAATTATAAATAATTATAATTAAATACCAATTATGGCCAAATAAGATCGAATATCTCATATTGATCCTTATTTATTAAATATCTCATATTTAATTATAAATTTAGGCAAATTTTACAATCAAGTCTAACTTGATTAAAATATCTTTGCTCTCTTCAACCCATTATTTATGTGAGACTCGTTAGGTTCCCAAATATGTTGGTAATGATTATAAATTATAATTCTAATTTATAATTAGAATTAGAGAAAATAAAACTTCTTTTAATTTATCTTTAGCTCTCCAATTAAACAATTTATAATCATAGATTACGATTGAAGTCTAGCTGTGCATCATTAGCACCCAAATATTTAGGAATGTCAAAGTGGTTTAGACTAATCTTTCTGCGCATGATTTTTTTACATAATTCAATCCTTTCATCATACAATGTTCCGATTAGACATAGAGCATGAAATTACCGCCTATTCTATTTTTAGTCCAATCATATTAGTTCTTTGCCATTAGCTATCGATTCAATTAATGAAATTTATAAACTATTAATAAAGTGTCATTCTACCTTGGCCAAGGATTTCCCTAATCAATACTAATCGAGAACAACTAAACATTCTCCCTAACTACTTTAGGATGATGAATCCTATTTTGATTACACAACTACCTCCATATAGTTCATGCTACATCCAATGACCAATTGATTGACCCATGATTAAGTAGGTTATAAGTAGTATCAAAACATAGCAATTCTTATACAAGATAACTTTGGAGACCTCTAGTTAAAGGATCACTTATTCAATCATCACAATGAGAATTCTATAGACATATAAGTAATATTTCAAATGAATTTCTCATATCAAGTCTATTAAGTGAACTTATTCTCTAATAAATACCCACACGTTTGTTTAAGTATCTCCATACTTTAGTCTATGAGATCGACAACTTTCTTCATAAGGAAAAACATAACATGTGCTACTCTTTTTACATTCTATTAATGTCCATTGCCATTCCTAGATGTTGTCATCAACGTTTATAAGATATCAGTTAACTTAAAATGTCAATACATTTTCTCATCTATATGATTTTTGTTGGACCCCGTTTCTGAAGTCCAACTCGCATGCAGCGTATCTCAATATGTGAGGTTATCTCCCAAAGAGAACACCTTAACCATTATCGTTTTATTGTCTGTCCTCCGATACACCACTGTCGCATACTTATTACCCGTAATCATCACCCATACTTGCCTTCAACAACTCTCCTTCTTAGTTCAGCACCACTCTTCGACTATCATCCATTTCAATCTAAAGAACTTCAAAGCACAGCATTAGCGAGTACACACTTTACATATACGTGCTTCAGGGTTGTTGGCATAACTTCTGCTATAAACATCCAAATCAGGGTTTCTTTGGCTAGTTTGAAAGAGAATTGCAAGAACTACAACTTTCATGAAGATCTCGAAGGCCAATTATATCGTCTGGTGGTTCAAAATGTGACAGAAGATAATCCTTGAACAGTAACCCAGACAATAGCGCTAATCATAACACAGACAATAACGTGAACAGTAACACAGACGAAGTATGTGAATAGTAACACAGAGGATGTTTTCCAATTGCCATAACTTTCTCTAGAGGAATCAGATCAAGGTGTTCTTTATATGGTTTGAAAGAGAATTCCAAAATCTACAACTTCCATGAAGACCTCCGAATGCAATTCTATCGTCTAAGGGGTCAATAATGGGACAAAAGATAGGTATAGATGAATTTAGAAGAAGCGAAACATAGAAGGAGTTTATGAACAGTATCATAGACGAATTCATTTGTCTATGAACAGTAACACAGAAGAAGAGTAGGAACAGTAACATAGACGAACTCATTCGTCTGTGAACAGTAACACAGACGAAGCGTAGGAACAATAACATAGACAAACTCATTCGTCTGTGAACAGTAACACAGACAAAGAGTAGGATTAGTAACATAGACGAATCCTCTTCAACTAATATCACTTATTAACTCCTTCTCATAATCCTTGGCCTATGATCTATCCTCTGTAATTGACTTCTATCTTCTGTGTTGACCCCGTATCGTCTGTGGTCTATCCTCTATGTCCTTACGTCCTCACAGAAGATCCTTTTACTCTTGATTCATCCTTTCCTCTGTGTTCTGACGTCAGCACAGACAATACTTCTCTTTCATATTTTCCTTTGCCTCTGTGTTCTGACGTCAGCACAGATGATACTTCTCCTTTCTATTCCTTCTTGCCTCTGTATTCTGACGTCAGCACAGATGATACTCTTCCTATAAATTTTTCCTTTCGTCTGTGTTGTAACGTCATCATAGATGATTCCTTTCGTCTGTGTTTTTCATATGCGCTCCTTCCCACTTACGCGCTATTCTAAAACTGACACCAATTGGCAAATTTTTCAAGTAAATCATGCACATGCACACCTCATTATCCAAACCTTTAATATCACAGAATCATACCACTGAATTTAATTTCATTATATTCGTTTGGAAAATATTGTCAGAGTTATTACAAACCATATTACACATCAACTTAATTCAAAATACAAAAATACTCCATGCTGATATGCCAAATGTGCTATTACAGGACTGACTGAGTCCAAATGTCTTTCACTACTAATGTGGTTTCGATGCCTTGCAGGGATCACTATCTTCTTGGTTTGCACTTGAGGAGGGAAGAAGAGGGGGTTGAGCTACACAGCTCAATGGCTAATACATTTATAGCCAGTGATAATGAACCATACACAACATATAATCATATTATAACACATCATCACAAAGAACATAGGCTAAAATGTATCATCAAACATAATACACAAATTTGCAGCATATCTTGACAGATCAAAATGCAACGAACACACAATGGCTCGAGAGTTCTGTGGAACGAAATGGCAAAATTGAATTTTACACCGTGAAACGAAACGAGTTCAATTTCTCAGGATCTCGTGGCCATAAGCAGGCAGCCGGGAGAAGGCTATAGGTCAACGTGCAAGTGACTAACGAAACGGATTTCCCTCTTGCCCACATAATAGATTTTTCCATGTACATTCATAGCATAATCTTTTCATGCTTTCATATTTCTTAAACTTTTTCTGTTTTTCATCCACACAAAGTAACAAATTCCTTTCAAAACAACATGATACACATTCACAGAGAATAAAACATGCATATTTATCATACATACACATACATATTAGCTCACTGTCACAAAACCATAAACATATTACCCACCTATTTAACTTGATATTTTCCCAAAATCAAGTTTTGTCTTCTCTTTGCTCTTGTTGTCGGTATTCTTGGTTACCTAAAACAAACATATTTCATTTCATCAACACACATGCATTAAACTACATGTTATCCATAAATAAACTCTAACTTGATTTATTCTTGATTCTTTCTAACTAGAAAAACTCATATCTATGTAGATCTAAAGAAAACACCATCCTTTTATTCTTCTTCTTTCTTCACCTTCATCACATAAAACCTAGTTTCTCCATTTCCTTCTCCTTCTTCATTTTCTTCGCATAAAACTGACTTTTTCTACTTCCTTAAGCTATCAAAACAAGAAAAACTAGACAAAGAACTCACCTAAGCTTTTCCTTCTTCTTCTCTCTCTTTTCTTTTTCCTTGCTTTGGTGTCTCCGTCTCTCTCTTTTCTTTTTCCTTGCTTTAGTGTCCCCTTCTCTCCTTCTAGGTTCTTCTACGATTTTCTCCTTATTTTCTTCCTTAACTCTCAAGACTCTCTCTTCTTTTGTCTTATTATCTTAAGACAACTTTTTGAGTTTCCAATCTTTACGCTTCCTTATTCATGAAATTCCTACTAACTCCTTCTTTTACTTTATACCACCTTACCAAAATCATTAATATACCATATTAAACTCCAAAAATTTCTACTTCATAAATTCTAATTTATTTTCATGCTTGATAAACTAATAAAATAATTAAAATAAAATAAATATAAAAATATAAAAATCCTAAAAGCGGGATCCAACAAAAATTCCATCGAAATATACGATGATTTAGCGACGGAAAATACCTCCGTCGACAATACTATAGGGAAAACTTTTGTGCAAAATCTCTGACTGCATATAGCGACGCCAAAACTCAATGCATCGGGAAAAAATGCAGGAAACGTTCCCGTAATTTAATTGCTACGCCGCTTTACCAACGGTTAACTTACCATCGGAACAAAGCTAGCATTTAGCGAAGGAAAAATGTTCCGTCGCAATATTTACTAGCTTATTTACTGACGGAACGCTCCTTCCATCGGCAAATTGTTAACAAACGTCGTCGTTTCGATGAAGACGGACGATAAGCGTTAATCTCCGACGAAACGTGTTGTGTCCGTCGGTAAATGTTTACAGGAAACCTAGTTTGCTGGCGGAATTGTTATTCCGTTAGTATTTGAGTTTCGACCAGGTTAAGTTACCGATGTTTTGCAGACGGAATATTGTGTCCGTCGGTAACTGTCGGCAAGGAGACCTATATTACCGACGAAATTATTGTTCCCTTGGTATTTGAGTTTCCACCAGGTTAAGTTAAAGATGGTTTATTGATGGAATGTTGTGTCTGTCGGTAACTGTCGGCAGTGAAACCTAGATTACCGACAAAATTATTGTTCCATCGGTATTTGAGTTTCCACCTTTTCAAATTGCCGCTCTTTTACCGATGAAATTTTTCTTGTCCGTCGATAATTGTCGGCGGTTGCGTCATCTGGAAACCTAGATTACTGACGTAATGTTATGTTCTGTCAGTAATCCAGCACTTATAAGTCGGGCGCCGACCCCTTCCCTTCTCCTGGCACCTTCATTTCTCCTCTCCTCACAAACCATTCGGTGAAGAGTTTTCCGACTCCTTCACTCGCATTTTCTGATCATTTTTCGATTATTGTCTTACTCATCGTGCGTTGTTTGAGGTAAACTCTCTTATAAGTGTATTATTTCTACAAAAAAA
>JANZXP010000196.1:43336607-43376702 GCA_027576715.1 Erythroxylum flavicans | reverse complement strand
ATTGTCACAATTGGTATTAATTGCATTTCTTAAGTTTTCTAAGAACAATTGATACTGCAAATTGCTATTTTTGATTGCAGGATCCTCAAGGAGAAGGGAGTCAACGTGCTGAATTGAAGTCAACAGGAGATCATAGCCTTCGAGAAAAGTTTGCCGCGGCGAGCTCATCTATCACCGCAGCGAAAAATGTTAAATCTAGGCTGAACTTTCGAGAGAAGTTCGCCACGGGGAAGATTAATTCTTTCGTTGCGGCGAAGGAACCAATGAAGAACAAATCCTTTCGGGAAAAGTTCGTCGCGGCGAGAGTCATTTGTCGCCGTGGCAAACCTTCGAAAACCCAGACCATATTTTGGAAAATCTCTCACTGTTCCGACCCGACCCACGACCCAACATTTAAAAACATGCCAAATTAGGTTATGCGAAGAGACTGGACAGACATTAAGACATCATCTCTCACTCTCGACCTTCATCCATCACCGATTTTTCACCTCTCATCATCGCTCTCTGCTACTACCATGGATGTTGTCGGTGTACCCACAGTTGTGAGTGCTTCCGGAGAGATGCTTGGCTAGGCACCATTTTCTCTTGAAGATGTAGCGATGGCTTGAGTTCAATGGGCTTCAAAGCGGAGTAGTTCGTTTATATCTTTCTACACTGTTATGAACTCCTGAGTTAGGATTTATGTTTTGTAGTTAGACTTTTCTTGATTAGAGTTTAATCAAGAGTTAAACAATGTATTGTGTTATGGATTTGTTTATGTAGAACTTGGACGCTCAATATATGAAGTTTCATATATGTCTTTTTGGTGATTGTGCTAATTCTATTTTATTTGCCTAGTTGTGTTTGATATTGAGATTATGCTTGATCCAAATTGACCACTTGCATTAACTTGCCCATTGCACATACTAAGATGCATTCAACAAGGTTTTAAGTAATGGAGTTCATTGATTAAAACCCTGGACTTAAAGAGTTCTTTAAGGTTTATCATTCAAAAACTTAGTGAATCTCGCTCTGAAAAGATTCGGTTTGAACCATGATAACCAAAGCTCGTTTTCAAGATGATTTTATCACATTTGATCATTGTTTGAGTTATCACTTTTCGTTTCCCAAAAATCCAAAATCACCCTTTTTATACACTTTTCTTTCATTTAGTTCAATTCATTTAGTTTAATCAAAACAATCCAAAACCCCACTCTTAACTAATTTAGTTTGCATTTCATGACAATTAGGCTAGCTTAGATCATTTGCTCTAGGCTCTGATTAAGTGAAACGACCCAGGGTTGCACTCTATATTCCAATCCTTGGAATTAATTTTTTTGATTCGGTTTCCAAGGGAGTGATTCAAAGAATCAATCACACACTAACCACATATATAGGTAGGACAGCTCTAGGAATTGACCATATAATCGATCTGTCACTAAGGGAGAAGATTCCTAGGTAACTCTATTGGCATCACATCTCAAAAATCCCTCAACAAATTTGTAATCATAATAGGAATTTCCATCACGTGTGCTTCATCAATCTCCTATATGGCAATGAGATAGGTTTTTATACGTTTCTTCGATCATTTCTTGATGCTCATGGCTGACACATATGCTACCACAGTTGTATCATCCATTCTTGCTCTACCAAATCTATAGCAGTTAATATAGAAGGAATTTTTTCATACATGATCATCATACCTGCCAAACCTAGATACAACATTACCTTTGTTGTCTCTGAGAGATCGATCTTCAATATCAATTTGAAATCTTCGAGTGGTATGACCATATAATTGAACTTCGTGTGCTAACTCCCTATACTTGCTGGGAAGTTGTAAGCAACTCCTACCTCTATTTGTGCCTTACTCATAGGGGTCTTTATCTTTGCTAGGGTCTTTGATACCTTAAGCCCTAACTTACGCACCATCTCTTTTGCCATGAAAGAGTATGTCACATTCGTATCCATAAGTTATGCCTACTCCTTTATATGACAATTTCTGATCAATAAAACTTATTCTCAAATGCTTGATAACCCTTACAGTGTTTAATCCTCACACTCCTACAAGATTATTAAGAATTACAAAATCGTCGCCAAACATGGAAAAAGTTTAACATATTTTGTAAACAGAAGCAAGTGACCATTATTGGGGTGTTGTCATAATTGATGAGATTGATAGGAAAAGACAATACTGTGGCCATACTAGTGGCCAATTTAAAGAATAAAAAAAAGCATTACCATGTTAGCTATAAAGAGATTTTGGCTATAAAAAGGGGAATCAAAATATTCAACTTCCACCTCAGCCCTTATCACTTTCTCATTGAAATAGAGAATACAGTTTTTCCCAATATTCTTAAACCAAAAAGAAAGACACTACTAGATTGTCAACTGCTTTGATGAAAAAAAATGGCTTTCCCATTATAAAATCATCATTCTCCATATCATACGGCATCACAACATTTTTGTTGACTTCCTCTCTTGGCCAGGAAAACCAATCTAGCCCCTCTCTCCTTTACTTAAACATTTAATCCATCTCCTTCTTCCTATCATAAGGTATCCTTCGTATGTAAAGAAAAAATAGTCCTATCCAGCCATTACAAAGAATCCCCCTAAGACAATGGATGACATTGCTCTTATTTTAAGCTTGTTCTACTATCTCTACATTGTCTTTACAATTCTAAACATTCCTTCGTGCCCTCATTATTTTGACATAAAAAATCCTTATCAAATTTTCTATCATCTCTACGATTCCCTTTCTAAACCATCCATGTGGAATCTCTGAGCTTTATTTGCCCTCTATGCTTGCCTAAGTTCTATTTTAGCACTGCTTGTTTATCAACACCTTTTAAACTCAGCCAATGCCGACTCACTTTTATGGAAATTTTTAGAATGGTTCCAACCATTACAAAAATGGCATCTTCAAGTTGGCCAAATCTTGAATAAACATCAGTTATAAGCTATTCCTCTCTTTGAACAAAAGGCCCATTCTATTTTTATCATTCACTATCCATATAGTCTTACTGGATATAGTTATATCTGCACTATTAACCATTTCTAAAATTGACCCACTATCACAAATTGGCCCGAGCAATACAAAGATCTGTTGAGAAATATTTACTTTTTTCTAGATCATCTGAACCAATACCCAAAGACCACCAAGCCTACATGTACCTCTCTAGCCCCCTACCCAGCTGATTTTTCTCTAGCAGAACCCATTTCTCCTTTTGATCAATATTGGACCTCTATGGACCAATTTGTTAGTCTAGGTTTCAACATCGTGACTAGTGAAGTCCTATATACTCTAGGCTTTGAGTCTCAAAGAAATTTTGAAATTGGGGATAGTTCTGTAATTCAAAAGCCCAACAACAGTAGGCCTAACCTTTCCAACTACTTCAAAGATGCGCAGGACCCTTGGCCTCCTATTTGGACTGAATTAGAAATAACCCAATTCATCAAAACCATTGATGACATAGTAGAAGACACATCTAACTCTGACAATGACAGTGGTGGACCTAAATCACTTTCTACACCTCCTTTTTAAAAAGATTCCTCCTTATCTCTTAGGAATACTATTAGGACCCAGTGTCTCCTAATAAATCTTCTTTTTACTATTTACTTTTCTATCCTAGTATCCATTATTGTACTATGGGAATCTTTTCATTAAAAGTTGTTTGTCTTTATCCTCTTTGCTTAGTCTATAAAACCAAGGCTTCTCCTTCACTATAATCATAAGCAAAAAAAATTAATAAAAATTTTGGTTTTATTCTATAGCTTCCTTTTATTTTTTCTCTCTCCTGAAAACTTAATTCTTGAATAATGTAGTCACAGTCACAAAGAAAGACAAGTGATAACCTCCACTTGTACTCTTTCTATCAATCCTATCTCCAGCATAATCAGTATCACAGTAGCTAATTAACCTAAAATCTTTACCTTTCTCCTACATTAAGCAAAGATCAGTAGAACCTGCCTAATATCTCAATATTCTTTTAACAGCAATATAATGAGTTTCTTTAGGATCTGCTTGAAATCTTGCACATAAACAAACACTAAACATTATATCAGGTCTTCTTGCAGTTAGGTAAAGTAAATAAACAATAATTTCTCTAAAAAGAGTTCGATCAATCTTCTTACCAACTTTTAGATAAGACGCTTGAGGGATGCATAGGAGTTGACATTGGTTTAACATTTTCCATTTTATATTTAACTAATAGTTCTTTGATATACTTTTGTTGATGAATAAAGATCTTTTCTTCAATCTGTCTAATATGCAAACCAAAAAAGAACTTTAATTCTCCCATCATACTCATTTAAAATTCACTTTTCATAAGAGTCTCAAAATTTGAACATAATTTCTCTGAAGTTGCACCAAAAATGATATCATCTACATATATTTGCACAACAATAAAATCATTTTAATACCTTTCTGAAATAAAGTTTTATCAACTTCTCCTCTAACAAAATCATCCTTAATCAAAAAAGAACTAAGACAATCATACCAAGCACAGGGTACTTGTTTCAATCCATACAAAGCTTTATGAAGTTTATACAGATAATCTAGTTTATCAATGTCTTCAAAATCAGGGGGTTGTTTTACATAAACTTCTTCATCTATAAAACCATTCAAAAATGCACTTTTCACATCCATTTGAAACAGCTTTATATCATGAAAAACAATATATGCAAGTAGGATCCTAATAGCTTCTAATCTAGCCACAGGATCATATGTTTCATTGTAGTCTATTCCTTCTTGTTGATTATGGCCTTGGGCTACTAATCTAGCTTTGTTACGGGATACCTTTCCTGATTCGTCTAGTTTATTCTGAAATACCTATCTAGTTCCTATGATAGATTTATTGGATGGTTTAGGGACTAGAGACCATAATTTATTCTTAGTAAATTGATTTAACTCCTCTTGCATGGCTAAAATCTAAGCTTCATCTTGAAGAGCTTCACCTATTTTCTTAGGTTCTAATCAGAAATAAAAGCTACATTGGCCTCTCTCCTAAACTTAGATCTAGTTCTCACCCCTTCTGATGTTTCTCCTATAATCAGATTTTCTGGGTGAGAAGATTTGTATCTCTAATCTTTTCTCAAACTAATATTCTCAGAAAGATCTACTAATTTGTTAGATGGATCAACTGATGGTGAATCATCAGGGTTATTAACAAAGGAAGCAGATAGAGTTTCATCATCAGAGTTGTCTGTCTTATCTAGATAAGAATCATCATCAAACTTTATATGCATAGATTCCTCAACAGATTTAGAAACAAGATTATAAACTCTATAAGCTTTAGATCTAATAAAATAACCTAGAAAAATTCCCGAAATGATCTTAGAATTGAATTTATCCAAATTTTCTTTTGTATTCAAGATAGTGCATTTGCAACCAAAAGGATAAAAGTAAGAAATATTTGGTTTTCTTCCCTTCCATAACTCATATGGAGTTTTATTTAAAATAGGTCGCAGAAATACTCTATTTTGAATATAACAAGTTGTATTTATAGCTTCTGCCCATAAGTACTTAGGAAGATTCAGTTCACATAGCATAGTCCTTGCCATTTCCTAAATCATCCTGTTCTTTCTTTCTATAACTCCATTTTGTTGAGGAGTTCTAGGAGTAGAGAAATTATGGAAAATTCCATTTTCTTCACAGAACAACAATAAAATCATTTTGAGCAGGAGATATTTTATAATCAAGACATAATTTAAATCATACAACTCTCTTCCAATCCAGTAGGAGATATTTTATAATCAAGACATAATTTACATCATACAAGCTGAACGTTTCAAATTAAAAACCATAGACCTATGCTATAGTTGTTACAAACCATACACACATAAAATACAAATTCCAATATGTCTCATTACATTAACTACATCATAAAAACAAACTCAAATATACATCTTGTCAAAACAAAACACATCCCTCTTTGGACTATTATGTACATGGTTTTATGATTAATCACATTCTTTGAATTGGTCATTCTATAACGTGAACATGGTTAACTACATAGGCTTATCTTATAATATATTTGACTTACATTAGTATTTTATTTTTTTGTATGTTAGATTATATTATTTCAATTGTCTATTTATGGATTCAATAATGCGAATAAGATTGATCATGTAAGTGTACACTAAAGTGTGTCCAATAACACCTATGATGAAAAATGTTGGATACGCTCATATGTGCCAAACTATATACTTTTGATTGGAGATAAAATTTCAATTCCCCGCCTTTTCATTATAGGATATTTGGCATTTCTTAAAATTTTAAAATTCACAAAGTAAAATCTTTTTTTATTCCAAAATTAAGTTAACCATTTCTCAAAGTTTGGGTATATATATTTTTTGATTATATATCCTTGTTCTTGCAAAAATCCTATTTATGAGATAATATATTCTACATCCCTTTGTTAACAAATAATTTTAAAAAAAACTTGATGAAAAAGTTAAAACGTCTGATCAACCATTCATTGTCAACACTGTTAAATGGGGAATTATTGTTTTGACAATGCCTCAAAACTAGATATTGATGATTTGAGCTAATTAGAAACATAAGATGGCACCAAGAAGAAAAGGTGAGACAAGATCAATTATGCCTATGTAGATATTGATTGAAATAATTCAATACAAAGGCTTATATTGAAAGATGGGAAAGATACTACCAAAATTTTAAAAAATTAGAGGAGACAAAGGAATATTAGTGACTCTAATTTTTAATAGTTATAAAATCTTACAAAGAGGAAGAAGAGAATAACACATGGTGTAGATTATTACTTGGGATAGTCATAAACAACACTAAAGAGGATAAGGTGAATGGAAGTATTAAGTAATTTTGCTATTAGATATTCTGAAATAATAAAGAAGAGAATGAGGAAAATTGGAGTTATAAATTGGGATCCATATTATACAAAAGATGTTCCAATGAACTTATTAGTATAAAATAAGTTTTTGATACTTGACATTGATGGATCTCTCATCCATATTGTACCTTATCATCCTAGCAGTACGCTTAACATAATTGTCTATAAGTATTCAAGTGAGCCATATATGGTTCCAAGATGATTTGCAAATTTTGTAATCTTAAACTAATTATTTAATTGCCTTATTTACTTTGTTCTTTAGTTTTCAAGAGGCGCCAGTATGATGAATTCCTCAATTTTTATTTCGAGTGATATAATGTTGGTATCTAGTCATCAAAAACAAAGTTCATTTCTAATGAATTTCTTGTGTATATATATATATATATTCCTTATTTACATTCTTCTAACAAGGAAGAATTCTAAGAGCTATAGTGTGATCTACACACATAGGGCTAGTGTGAGAAACTATTTTCTTTTACTATAATAACTTTTCCTCCATATAAATTCATGCTTTCTTCTTCCTAGTTCTACCCTAAATTGCCATCTTCCTTCCCTTCTATTTATTCTCATCTTCTTTTGAAGTTAGCTCCTCTTCATCATTTTCCTCTGATCGTTTCTTCTACTTTGTACCTACTTGTTTTTATAGCTTTAGTGCTTTTTTAATTTCTATTTTTAAGTACTTAAGTTCTCCATTTCCTCTTTATTCTCCATTTTATGTTCCATCTTTTAGTTCTTTGGCTTACTCTTGATTCCATCCTAGTTCTCAAGTGCTTCCTTAAATTAAAAGGGTATCTAGGTATTTCCCTCTTCTTTTATTTCCTCCTCTTTCTTTTTACCATTTTTGGAATGATAATTTAAATTTTCTTCTACCTATCATTAGAGGTCTTTCCTTTTCCTACTAAATGGACTTAGACTTTATTGATTCTAGATAGAGCCCTAGCTCCACTAAATAAATTCCCCTATTTTCTTCACGTTCCTCCATCTTTTCTCATCCCTCCTACCCAACTATCGCCATCCTCCCCTCTTCCTCTCTATCTAAAAAATAGTTTTCATCCTTAAGGATTCTTCTCATTTCCTCCTCTTCCACTTCCGAGTTCTTTATCTTCTACCTCCCTTAGGAAAAATAGCCTCCCTAGCTTTCAAGTCAAATAGACTCCCTCTTTTCTTACCCTTTAGGCCTCGATCTAACAATCAATTAGAAAAAGGTCCAATTTCATTTATACCATCTAGCTGAGAAATATTGCTTAACTATTATCTCTCCTTCTTTAGATACCCGTTTTCTTCAGGAAGAAACTTATCTTCCCATTCATTAAACCATGGGCCCTCAAACACTAGGAAAGTAGAGGATTAGAGGAAGTTCTACTTAATGAAGACAATCTTTTCTTCTTTAGGTTCTCAACAATTTATGGAGCTCAAGATTTCTTATAGGCAAACCCTTGTCATTTTAATAACCTACGTCTCTTCTTTCATGTGGAAGCTAGGCTCCAACCTAGAGTAGGTTATGTAGAAAGAGTTTCAATTTTGATCAATTTTCACAAAATATCCTTTAAATACTAGTCCACTAAAGGCTTAAGTCTCTTAGCTAGATTTTTTGCAATCTAATATGCATGGACGAAGTTATAAGAACTAGAAGAAGAATAGGATATGCAAGTTTTTGTGTATGTGTTGATTTGGAAAAAAGAACTTCTTGAGGAAATCCCTATATTAAGGTTAGGATAAGATGGCTCCTTAATAAAAGACCCCATTAGAGTCTCCTATTGATGAATGCATAATCTAAATTAGCTAAGGAAAAGTTAGAAACTTACATATAGAACTTTCATTAAATTAGATTTTACTAAGTTAATGGGACTGAATAATCAGGAAAATTAGGAGCTTTCTTAATAGAATACTTCTTCCTAGCCAAATGTGCCGATCCTATTGAGGATTCTACTTTAATGCATCCTCACTTGATGGAATCAAATATAAAAAAGCAAGTATCATAGATCAAATTCTCTGATAACCACCAAATAATCCTAGTTCCATTCTTTTCAATAAAAAGGAGGAGAAGGATGCTATCAATGGTCTAATGTTAACCCCTTCATTGGAGAACAATATGTTAGTTGAAGCAGGTACAAATGGTATTCAACCTGGTACACTTAATAATGCAATTAAGGGATTCATTCTAGAAGAAAGAAGAAGATTCAGTTGTAAGGCCAAGGTGAGAGCATTTGTTTGTTTCTCTGAATGCCTTATATGAATCATTGCCTAGAACACTTAAGGCATTAGTAGCCCAAAAAAACAATATCAATTCAGTAAAGCTTATAAGATATAACCTTTTAGAGATTGAATTGAAGAAAGAAAAGTGTAAAAGATCTAGCACTTTAAAAAGAAATAGAGGCTTATAACAAATCATTAGGCATACCATTATAGAAGAATTATGTTTTCTTTTAATCTAAGTACGATTAATATTCTAAATATCTTAATGATATGTTGATGTATCCATCTTCATTCTAAGATGTAAGGAGTTGGTAACCTATATATTTCATTCAACTTTGTATTTTAAAGATCCACATTATAGAATGATGTCAAGACATCCTATAATTCAATTAGGAACCTTTGGATAATTTTGGGAGATTTTAATAGTACAATCCTTACCTTAGAAGTTGAAGGAGCTAGATGTATTGGTAATCCTTTCAATTATCTCAGTTCTTGTCTTTCCTGAATCAAAATCACTAATCTCAAATGCGAGAGATTTTTTATGCATTAAACAGTAAGTAGGAGGGGGATTTTTTTATGAGGAAAAAGTTAGATAGGGCTATGGTGAATGGTGATTAACTTTATAACTTTCCAACTATGAGGGAAATATACAATAATTATTATGTTTAGTACATTCCCCTATTGAAATTTATTACATTCCCCTATTGAAATTTATAACTTGACTTTGAATCTAAAGAGATTTTCCCCATTCAAATTCTTTAATTACTTATGCAATGATAAAAGGATTCGAAGATGTAGTTAAGTGGGCATGAATTAAGATGTAAAAGGGTTTGAATCTTACAAATTTTGTAGGAAGCTTATAGGAATTAAAAAGGAACTAAAAACACTTAGGTCGAGGATTTACTCTAATATATTTTTTGAAATTGGAAAGGCTAAAAAGGTGCTAATTTAGAAGAAAATTGATCTCTACAACTCATTAATGGATGTTTAATGATTAATTGACGAGAAAATTTCCTTGAAGCATTATTTAAAAGTCTTAGAAAACCATTGCTCATAATAGAAATCAAGAATTTTATGAATCAAGGAGGGGGATTGCAACACTAAATTCTTCTATAGTTCCCTTGTGTTTAGAAAAACTCTAACAAAATCTTATCCTTATTAAGTGAAGATAGAACGAAGCTCACAAATCAAGATGACTCATTAACTAACGCTTTGGAATAAGTTCAAAATATATTAGAATCCCTAGCCTAAAGCCACTCTTCAATCTCATAAATTGAGTTCATTCATCCCAAACTTATTATTAGCCAATAATGTGAGTTGCTCAATAGGGCTTTCACTATGAGGGACATTAAAAGGGCAATTTTTATTCTAAATCCTTCTAAGGCTCTTGGATTATAACTTCGGACTCTTTTAGCGCTTTTTTGTATTAGTATATACTTGGAGATACTATTGTACATTGATATATACATGGTTTTATATGAGTTCAAAAATGTATTTAAATCCTTTCCGTATATATGCCAGTGATATATAATGTTATATTCCTTTACATGAACTTAAAGTTCATCGGTATGCGAAATCTTAGAGATTTCTAGTATATAAGCTTCTAAGTGTGTAAAACTAAGTCCATTGGATGAATATGGCCATGGTGGAAGAGTTAAATATGTTCTAATGCCTTAGAGGTGATTAGGCATGATTTATAGGCTTATTGGACACTTAGAAAGCTTAATTGAAAAAGTTGATGTATATAAGGGATTTAAAAGTAAATTTTCAATTTTTGGAGGATCAATATGTAATTTTATAAAGTTAAGGGGCCTAATTATAATTTTCAAAAGTTTAGGGACCAAAATGAAAATAAAAGTTGTGGTCATTTTTAAATTTTGGGCTTAATTGCAAATTTAGGAAAAGTTTGAAGGGAATAATGGTAATTTCACATAAGCTAAGGGCAAAAAGGTAAATTCACCATGTTTTGTGAAAGAATAGTCACTATTCTAGATCCTTCTTCCTTGTGTGTGGTCGTGCACCCCACCATTTAGCATTAAAACACTTTGTTTTAATTAAAAGAAAGGAGAAAAGAGGAGAAAAAGAACACTTTCGGCCATCACCCAATTTTCACCATTTTTTTTGATAATCCAACCCAAACCAAGGTGTTCTAAGTTAATTTGGGATCAAAGAACTCAAATATATCATTAGAGTTGAGAAATTATCAAAGAATTTTATCACTAAAGGAAAGTTTAGATAAATTTTGTCTCATCTCTCTCTACATTATGATTTTGAGTTTAGTGTTAAGATATGTTATTCTCCATGCTTGATTATGCATAAAATATGGTTTAGATGAATGAAATAAGTTATAGAGAAGCCTCCTTAAGTCAAAACGAAGATACCTTCTCTTTGGTGAAAGTTTGTAAAATTTTGAATATGTTTTGAAATTGATGGTTTAAATGAAGGGAGTTGGATTTAATAGAGTGGTGAAATGTGTTGTTGTTTGGAAGTTCTTGTTATATAACAAGATAGGAGCATGAATTACTATGATAAAGTCTTGAAAATATGGCTTGAAAGTCATGCACATTAAGTGTTTGATAAAATGCCTAAGTGAACTTAGCTTAGGATTTAAGGATTGTAGCTTAGGATTTAGAAAGAGGTTTTCATGTTTACTTAGAGTAAACTTGCATTTTTGCATAGATTCATGAGTAGTGACCTAATGCGCTTGGATAAAAATGTGCTTAATTATGCTTTGAAATGTGTAAGTATTGGATCAAAGGCATTAAATGCCTTAGAAAATGCAAAAGAAAGCTTACGTGAATAATAAGAGAAGTAACTATGTGAGAAGCTTCATGGTCAAATCTTATAACTTAAAATTTGTGATATTTTGTTTTATACACTTAAATGATGGTGTATAAATATGATATATATGTTTGAGTAGTAAATACATTGCATTTATATGTATAAAGGTTCAGGAGCTGTGAATCAAGAAGCTCGTACTGAGGATTGTTGAAGTCAAAAGAGTGTATACCTTCTTTTGAGGTGAGTTGGGAAAAACATGCCTCTCAAATGGGACTAGGACAACTCAAAACTTGTATAATAACTTATATGTGAATTTTGAACCTAGGTAATGCATAGTAGAATTTAATCTCAAATAGATGCTATTATATTTATATTTTACTAAACAACATTTTTTGAATAACTTTACACTTTGAGTGAAACTGATGTTTTTATTACATATTTTGAAGAATGATATTGTTTTCAACAAACCTGCACTTGAATTGCAGAGGACAATATTTTATTTTCTAAAACTACGGTTTTTAGTAACTTTGCACTTGGAGTTCAAAAGATGACTTTCACTGCATGAAATAACGTTTTGGAACTTACATATGTATAACCAAGTCATGTATGATGCATGTATGTATTCTCTTTTGGCTTAGAGCCATAGAAAGGTTCCATTTTAGAGATTGGGGCAATAAATAAAGGCATAGTACCTTACTTGATTTTAGTACTAAATATTTGTATATGATTTCTATTTGTAATTAGTGAGGTAACGATTGGCCAATCCTGTGCTGACCACAACAGATTAAGCGACCCCCACACCTTTGACGCTGGTACATAAAAGTCTAGTCCTTGCAACGACACCTTTTTGTAGGTCTTGCGAGTGATTGCACACCTAGAGATCTAGTCACCGACGAGGTCATCACCTAGGGTCATGATGCTCTTGTCAACCGAAGTCTGGACTCACCATAGATGAAAGTCGAGCCAACACCGGAATCGGTGGGTGTGCACACTAGTTTAGCTGACTAGTGGCGATACACATAACTATTTTGGCCTATTTTGAGATTTGACTTCCTGACGAGATTTGATTTTACATATGATGTACTGGAACTATAACCTATGTTTATAGAAAGAGTGATTAATAGGCTAGGCCTATGTGGTTCCTAACCAGTATGGCATGAGTCATAGATTTGGTCTATATGTTTCTATGTCATGCATATTCACTTTATAGGTGGTTATGTGTAGGTTAGATATGTAAAACTGTCCTTAAGTTATTTAAACCGTTTTGGTGTGTATCGGGTTTGTTTGCGATATATGTCTTTTTCCCGCTCACTGAGTACATAGTCTACTCACCCCCTCTACTTTCCAACCCTGCAGGTTAATTTGGTGAGTTTGAATTTCTGAGTAGATTGTGTGATCTTTTGACATTTTCGAGGTATTACCGCACGTGGATAGTCTCTGTTTTGTACTTGTGTTGTATAGTGGCTCATGATTATGTTGATATGCTTTAAAATTTTGTAAATTAACTCTTGATTGTCTTTTGGTTTGTAAATAACCTTATGTGTGAACCTTTTGTGCTGTTCAAATGTTTTTTAAAGATATTCAGTTAGCCTTGCATAGTCGGGTTAAGGGTACCTTGAGTATCCTTAGCCCAGGTATGAGGCGGTTGTCATATGCTGGATATGGTTCCGGGTCATGACACAAACCCACACTTCGTAAATGAAAGTGCCTCAATAACTTGTTCACCTTCCTTTAGTCTAATAAGGAGTTCTCCAATAATATGAACAACTTTTATTATGTCTCTTAGCTAAATTTGAAGACTTTTGTTCTTACTTTTCAACAACTCCTCTTTCCCTCTCTACTCTTTGTACATAAAGCTAAACTAACTAAGTCATTAGGTTTCTATTGTAGTTCAAGTAGTGCTTTATTATTGCAGCATATCCAGGAACATCCTAATAAAGTTTAACTCCTTAGTGAATTTCTTCTCTTTATCCAATTAAATCTCCAGCTCCTCTGCATCAAAATTAATCCTCAGTCCATCCCTTAAAGATATATATTTTACTTTCCATTTATGTCCATCTTTACCTCCCATCTTAAGCTTCTCCACAATTGAATGGATTATGCCAACCAAGAGGATCTTATCTTATCAGTTAACTTTTTGGTTGGTGAATCTTTATGCAATTCCAGTTTAATTCTTAAATTTTGGAAATGATTCAGTCTCCATCATTCCAAAACATAAATTCCTATCCTATGATCAAGACTATATCGACTTCCTTTGTTTTATAGTTTTACTTCAATGAGTGTAACCCCAACAAACTTTGTTTTTATCTTTCAACTATTCGTTTCTTGTCTTCCGAACCATAATTGTTTGACTCTGCACGTCCTTGAGATGAAGACTAATGTCTCTCCCATGTTGATATTGCTCTATATACAAAAAATTAAATGATTGATTAAAAAAACATGAGTTCATTTATTAGAATGCTTCTTCTTATATATTAGATGTTGAAAGTTGGCAATAACTCCATATAATTATTTAGACATACTAAATACTCTTATTAGTTTAATAGGAAAATATTCTTGAAGTTTTTAATAAAAATCATTTAGCCATTTAGGCTATTCCTTTTTTCTTGTGGGCCAAAGCACTACTTCATTATCTTTTATGTTTTCTTGGCACGCAACATGTTTAGGTCCATCCAGCCTAATAACCAAATACTTATCATTCCTCTGCCCATCGAATAAGACCTTATCTTTAAGGTCCAATATTGAGCAATTAGATGGTGATGAGGAACCTCAAAATTAATGGTAAGAAGTTGAGTGGAATCTAACTATGAAATATATATATATATATGATGGTCTTATTCCTTCCATCAAAAGGATTTAATAAGGACCCTTTAATCTTCTCCTTATTATTGGAAAAGCATGTGGAATTAGAAAAAATATGCATCTTCATTTTTTTTGCATTCAGAGATCCATTTAAAACAGATAATAACTCTTTTTCCTTTTCATTTTGTTCAAAGTACTCAAGAGGAAATGAGGGAAGCTCTACAAGTGGGGGACATTTGTGCCAACGAAGGATACTAACATGGAATACCATGTGGATTTTGGAACCCATTGATAATTCTAGTTCATAATGATTTTGTTGAACTTGTTCAAGACTTAGAATGACCCAAAAAATTGTTGGGGGAGTTTTTTTGTAGAGCGATAAGCAACAAAGGACTATCAATATGGATGAAGGTAAAGGTAAACCCAATCTCCTTTTCAAAATTTGACATCTTGACATCTTGTCTCTTTTGATATGTGTGTTCCCTAATCCTTTGTTGAACTCTGGAAAGTGTAGCACATAACCTAGAAATGATTTGATTTCTTTTTTGAAAGGATTTGTATAGTGTGGTAATAACAATAAATTCAGTGATATAGCCTATGATGGTCAAAAGAGGGCTACTGTACATAGTGTGAAATGACGAAGGTCCTATAACCGAATGTTTAGTGGTATTGTACCGTATTTAACAATATGAAGTAATTTATATGACTTTATGCATTCCTCTCTGGCAAAGCATCTCAAGTAAGCCTTTAAGAGTCTATCGACCACTTCTGTTATCAATTTATGGGTCGTAAGAATTGTTAAATTTCAAGTTTGTGCCATGTATTTTAAATAATTCCTTCTAAAATATGTTGAGGAAAAGCTTGTATTGGTCACTAATTATTGGTTTTAGAATGTCGTGCAGTTTAAAAATTTCTATCGAGAGTCAGGCTACTAGACTTGTTGTTGTAGACTTAGTGGACAGACTAATGAAGTGTGCATACTTGATAAGTTAATCTACCACCACCCATATTACTGAATGTCCTGTCCAAAATAAGTAAGAAGCTTAGTTATAAATTCCATTGAAATGTCCTTCTATACCTAGTTAATTACTGGTAATGACTATAAAAGTCCATATGGTTTCTCTAGTAAATGTTTATTTATGATACATTACATATTATAGGACAATAATTTTAATGTCTTTATATAATCTAGGCCAAGAAAAGGATGCTTACAAGTAGGCTATTGTCAGTTTGGTACTAAAATGGCTAATAGTAAGTGTAAAATGGAAATCTCGAAGTAATTGAGTTTGAAGATCCTCCACATCAGGTACAAAAACTCGTTCCTTATAATAATTAGTCTATCTGAAAACTGATAATGTTAAGGTGCAAAAGTCTACATGTGACTAATCAAATTTCTTCCTTCTGTTTGAGTTTGGTATTGCCTGATGTGATTAAACAAGGATGGTACCAACAAAGACAAAGCAACACAGATAAAATCATCCTCGGAATGGTGACAATATAGAGCATCAACTACTTTATTGGTGTGACTAAGTTGGTAATGGATTTTAAAATTATACCTAAGATTTTACAAGCTTATTTATGTTGTTCAGGTGGTTGAATGACCTTATTCATAAGTTTTTTTAGGCTTTTTTAATCTGAATATATAAGAAAATATCATCTTAGTAGATATTGTCACCATTTTTTAACTATTTCTATAATAGCATATATCCCTAATATATACTGATGTTGCTTGCATTCCTGCAGACGTCTTCTTATTGAAGAATGTTATCAAGTGAACTACCAACAAAAGAATGGTGCTAATAGCCACTCTGGAAGCATCGATAGCAACATTAAAAAAAACAGTCCAAATTACTAAGCACAAGAACTATAGTTAGGATTTTTTAAAAAAGTTATTGGGTGTTGTAAGTGGTTAACCTACCCATATAAATTGTTTTTTTTCAAATACCAATGAGAGGAGGGGGGAGTGTTGTGTACTATTGCATAAAGCGACAGTAAAAACCAATAAGGCCCAAGAACTTGCATAAACCTTTGAGATAGTCTAAATTTTAGATGGATTTAACCGCACATCTTTAGAGGTGATGATATGGACAAGATAGTCCATAGGGAGAACCTGAAAACACACTTAAACAACTTAGAAAAAAAATATTACTAGACACACAGGGAGAACCTGAAAACACAGTTAGACAACTTAGGAAAAAAATATTACTAGACGTAAATGCTTAATGTGTTTAAACTAATCTTAATTGTAAATTAAAATATCATAAAAATACAAAAACAAACCACAATTGGTAATACATAGCACACTAGAAGGTCGATAAAACATTAGTTAGGATGAATGGCACAACTAGGAATTTATAGTGGCCATTAAAATTTTGAAATATAGTCTTTTGTTTGTCCTTAGGTGCCCCTTGAATTTGATGGCAACTTAAGTGTAGTTCAATCTTAAAGAAGTTATTGCTCTATATAATTCATCCAATAACTTACATATTATAAGAATAGGAAATATATTTAATAGTTACTGCATTTAATGTACGATAATTTACACAAAAGTGCCAAGATCCATCTTTTTTTTGTATTAATAGGACTATGGAGGAATACATGTTATTGTTATATGTAATAACTACTTCTTTGAGTATTTCTAATTTCAAAGTTGAAACAGCATCCTTCTAGGCATAAGGGTATCTGTAGGGTTTGATGTTTATTAAGGATGATAGGTAGGATTGGGACATAATGGTCATGAGGTCTCTTTGGGGGTATACTATAAGGTAACCATTGGAAACTCATTTAGCATTGGTCAAAGGTCAGTTGGATAAAAGGAGAAATCAGAGGGTGTAGAGTATAAGGAAAGATATTCCAAGGATGAATGTGGGATAGGATCAACTGAAATCTAAAAAATAGAGCCAATAGAATCAGAGTCAACTAACTGATACAACTAGTTATATAATACTGGGGAGGGTAGAGTTGTAGGATTACCTTTAAGGTTATGAGTATCTTTTGGTAACAAAAGTTGATTGAGGGTGATTTGACCAGGAGTAAGGATCACCATAGAGATGGCGTGCGTGACGGGGGCGAGCTTGTCATTCCAGTTGGACCTATGTCCAGAGCTAGGACTGAGAGACTAAAGGAGGCTCTCTATGCGCATGTGGGCCAATTTGTGGAGAGGATGGAGTGCACCAAGCTTATTGGAGGAGAGCTATCTGAATTATAACCCAAATTGATTCATTTATCTCAAATCTTTGGATTAGACTCACTTGGGACTTAAAGACCATTGTATTGGGCTGCGCATTATCACTTAAGCCCAAAAGGAGAGGCTTTATTATTCTAATTTGGACTTGTTTTAAGTTATTTATATTTTCGGCTTCCATGTATTTTAAGCCCAAGTCTTTTAGCATTAAGCCTAGGTATAAATACTTATGTTTTAGGGTTTTAAAACAATTTTTTTATCAGATTATTTTTTGTGGGCCACCGACCATATTGAGAGAAGAAACCCCTCTTGTTCTTTTCATCTTAGGAATTAAACACCACTTATCAACTGAATCAAATTGTGGCGTGATTTTAATCCTAAATAACTTTCTTGGTTTGTTCTTTACCCATTATCTAGGTTGCTCGAGACAAGTTCTTCTTGAGGTCTAGTAGGTAAATTTAAAACCCTGCATATCAAATTTAATTTAGTTAATTCGAATATATCCTCTTCTTCTTTCCTTAGATCCAAACAATCTTTCAATTCCGTAATGCGCATTAGAGGGAATGCCAAAATCTAAATTTGATTGATTGCAAACATACACAACCCAGAATAATATAAGCTTTTTTAACGGGTCACAAGCAAAATGGTATAGTAAAATTGTGGGACTAAAAGTTACCAAAAATGTCGAAACAATGGCTATCACAATAGATATAGGCTCTATTTCCCACTATAACCGAGAATCTAGGTTGAGGAGTGATTGAAAAAATTATAAATGATGTAATAAAAGGTTGCATTATATTATTAGAGCTATTAGTATCCACTAACGTTGTCACCTTATAATCCTAAATAAACCTATGAAATTGAAGGGTTTTAGGAGAGGGTAAACCTTCTGCAGTTGAATATCAGAGGTGAAAATGAATATTGATAATGGGATATTCTAGATTTGGGTCAAGATTAAGTAATGAAATATTAGTCAAAAAAATTTATGGAAATATAGAATTTGAGGGATTAGTATCATTTCTCATGAGTATCAAAAATTGTTTAACTTTACAACTTTGACTAGGATGAAAAATTTTATCATAGGTAAAATAGAGTCTGCAAGCTCTATAGTCTTATATTTGGGCTTAGGTAAGAGGTTTATATTGGTATATAGTAGGGGGTTTGTTTTTATGGAGTAAGGGCTAAAAAGGAAGAGGGGAAACGCAAGGTAAGTTTTATGAAGGTAAGTTGTCTACTAAAATAACATAAAGGGGATTTGGAATCATTAATCTTGCTTTCAATAAGTTTGACAAGACCTATGAGTTGGATAATATTTGCAGGTTTCAAAACAGCAAGGTCTCTTTTAATAGCATGAATTAACCTAGAAATAAAGCAATTAAGAAGGCTTTTAGGAGCCATCTCATAGACTCTATTACTCAAGTTCTCAAACTCAACTTGTTAAGTAGTAACTGAAGTGATTTGACAAAGTTTAAAAAATTTAGCTTGATGATTATCATATGTAGGTAGCCTAAATCACATATATAATGTGCGAGCAAAAGAGTCCCATGTAGTAATCCACTGGTTGTGGAACATTGATTTAATCCAGCTCAAAGTTTGACAAAGTATGTAGAAAGGAGTCATAGCAACATGCTAGATTGGAGGAACATGGTACAAAGTAAAGCATTGTTCATCGTGAAATAGTCTATTCAAAAGGTTGGACCATCAAAAATGTGTAGATGTATTTTTGAGGGTTATTTAAACTGAATGAGTGTGACAAGAAGGTGAGAGAATGACAAAAGAAGAGGATGAAGGTGTAGGATCCATAAGGAAATGAGGCATAAACATATTTGGTAACATAGAAGGAAAAGAAAATGATGAAAACAACAGGTTGAAATAGGGGTTAAAAGGTGGGTTGATGAGAGGTTGTGATTATAAACTTAAGATGGAGGTTGAAATTGAAGTGAGTGGAGGTGTAGTTGTAGTATATAGAGAAGATACCAACGGGGAGAACATTGATGTGGTAGACAATGTGATCTGGGTAGACGAAATAAGTACAATTGAAACTAGAGTTTGTATACCAATTTGATTTGATGGTAGTTAGGATGCTAGGAGCCGCTCTATAATACCAGCAAACATTGCTTTCACTGTTTCCTAATTTTTGGCCACTTCAGATTTAAGCTTCTCTTCTTTTGTATTCATTAATTAAAATTGTACGGTAAGAGATGCAATAACATTCTCTAAGGCTGGATAAGACTGAGATTGTGTAGGTTTAGGTGGCATGAAAAATCAATACAAGCCTAAAAATAATAAAAAGAAATGATGTCAGCTAAAAACTCTTTCACTTCTATAAGAGAAGCTCTCAAAAAAAGAAGAAAATAAAAGAACAAAGAAAAATTTAGGTTTGTCCAATAGAAAAATTTAGATTCGTCCAATTTTGTTTTCTCATTGCATAAACTATCCCTTAAATACAAAAGGATATTCATAGGAAAAAGAAAAAAGATGCTGACAAGTGGGAAATTTTCCTTATAATTATTTAGATACACTAAATATTCCTATAATATATATTCCTTATAATTATAGGAGGAACATTTTAGTGCATCGAAATAATCATAAGGAAATTTTCTATATTAGAGGAATATTTAGAGTATTTAAATATTATTATCTTTTATAACTATTTTTTATTTTTATTTCTATTTATTATAGCTTGATTATTTTAATTTTGTGTGTGTAGCATAAATAACTTCTTTATCGATTAAAAATAAGATTACGTATTTTTTAACCTTTCAAAACTCAACGACAGGCAAGACTTTCTTTGAGCTGGTGTTATTGTTGTTGTAATAAATATTCCTCCGAACAATTTATCACCGTGTTGGAAAAATATTCTAAAGGCATTTAATAAAAAAATTTTAAGTCACTTGTGCTATTCCGTTTTCTTTCAAGTAACTATTTTATTTACGAATTTGTGCGGTAGTTAATAGTGATAGAACCTCCAACCACATGGTTGTGTTTCTGACTTGTGTGAACTTATGCACGATGAAGATGGTGATGACAGTGGGCAAATAATGTCCACTGGGCTTAAGTCCTAGCCCAAGATAGCCACCGACATGACAATAAACACCATTCTAACTTCTGCTCTGTTTTTCCAATGCCTTTTTTCAACTATTTCCACCGACCATCCAATAAAACAATTTACTGAAGAAGTCCAAAAAGGTTGTAAGTTGTAACAATAAATAAATATCCTTTCTCGAACTACCGCCAAATAATTCCTTCCTGTGGTCTGCACACAGCTTTTCAGTCTATATGTCATAATTAGAAAAGCCACCCATGGATGGGCCTACGTGAAACGTTCAGGTCATCTCCAGAAAAGGGTCATTGAATTTTCATGCTTTGCCTCATTTCTTGGGTCCCTTTTGACTAAGTCCAAAATTCAGGTTCCAGCTTGCCCTCCGACCACTTCAATTTGCTGATAAGATTAGGTATCTGACTATTTTCCCTCGTTGGAGTTTAGATGTACCAATTTTTGACTTAAAGTTACTCATCAAATTGTGAGTAATTTGTAGCTACTGTAAGATACTAAGATTACTTGTTCACTTTTTGGATCAAATTTTAAATTTTCTTCATTAAAGGGTTAAAAGAAAAGGAGTTTTTTTTGTAATTTTAAAAAATAAAAATAAAAAATAGAAATTTTATTATTTTCAATTTTTTAGAAAATTTATTTTCTTAATTTCAGTTGAAAAATAATGAAAAATAATCACAACATGAATATCATATATAAACTAATTAAATATTTATTACATGACAATCCAATTTAACTTTTAAATTCAAATTAAATTACACCTAAATTAATAATTTATTATAATCATTTTAAATTATTAATTTAAGTTGAATTTGATTGATTCAGATTAGACTTATAGATGAATTAGATTATCATATTAGTAACATTTGATTAATCTATCTATGCTATCATCGTTACTTTCAATCAAAGTTTTAGATAAAAGTTTCTTATAAAAATTAAAAATTCAAAAATCTTAAAAATTCAGAATTTTTTTAAATTTTAAACCACATAAAAGCTAATATCTTGTATTAAAGATGTCAGACAAACCCAACGTATCTAGAACATAAGACTTTTTATTTTGTGAAAATTTAAGAAGAGTCGTAATATACACAGTCTTTTTTTTTTACATTTTTACAAAAAGAGTTATTCTATGATTTGAATATGTGACGTTATGGTCACGGAGGAGAAACTGGCGTGCTCTCATATTAAATATGTCAATGCCTAACCAAATTGACAATTAGTAACCTCTTAGTGAGGTATTGTAAGCATGCAGTGACCGTCCAAAGCCGAAGGATTTGTCAATGAATCCGTATAAACTCTAGATATTGGCCCATCTTGAACTGCAAAGAAAGAAACAAAGTGGAACCTTTTTCTTGTTGTCTTCTTTCCTTCATTATTGCATTAGGTAGTAACCAAAGCTACTAAAAGCCACTTCTATGATGAAATTCTAAGAATTCAAACAAATTATTTACTCATATATACTTTCTAAACCACTAATCATATGAGCAACATCTTTCAAAGGTCTTTATCTACATCCCTCCCAAATATTATCCATAATAACATTGTGGAGAGGAAGTTGGGAGGGAGTGCTTTGATACTGATTTCAAATGGGAGTACACCCCTTTTCTGTAGTGTCACGACAAGGTTTTAAAGTTGACAAATAGGAGTGGCCTAGTTTCAATTCTTTACTTAAGACTCTTATTTGTAAGAAGTTTTGAGTTTGAGTCACCGGAAAGGAAGGGAGAGGGAGAATTTTTCTTGATGATGATCCTCTAGCTTTCTGGATACGCTCTTTGATTGGATCAATTGCGAACGTCTTATTTTTAGCGGTAGTCTGAGAGTTGGAACTACTAAAGAACTTGGGGCTAATAAAAACTTGATGCTGAATAGGGCCAGTGATTAATCAATAGCTGACTAATCAATCTGTGACGACTCCTTATGCGCAGAAATATACAAGCTACATAAAGATCTTAGAGTTTTAGATTTACATTCTTTAAGATTCTTAAAATAAGTTCTTAAAAATTTAAAATTAGTCCAATAAAAATAAAATACCTATAACATATAAAAAAAGGCAAAGTTTTCACCCAAAGAGAGGAAAAGTACAAGGCTCTAGGTATAGAAGTCATAAGGCTTGTGTCTAGATAACACCAAAAATCTGCCTCCCCGGTGGTGAAAATTGAAATCGGGGTTGCCACAGATTTCAAATGGCTATATTAAAACAAAAAGACAAATTGTGCATTGGAAGAATAAATATGAAAAGATGATTTTGAATAAATATAGTTTCAATAAAAGAGTCAACATTTGCTGAATTTGTATGGGGGACCCCTAAAGTGGAGAATAAAAATCTGTGAACTTTTATAGCGACACTTGCTTGAGACCCCAAATCTGAATGCAGCCTCCAGATTTGACCTTTCTACCCAAAAAAAAAAGGCTAGTGAATGTATCCACTTGCAAGAAGGGCAAAAGAGGAAAAAACAAGGGTCTAAAACTGGTTTAACAAGTTAAAGTTTGATTGATATAAATAAAAACTTGTTCAGAATTAATGCTTGTTTACCATACTTATCCATACAATTGACAATTATTGCATTGAAACTTTTGAGGGAAACAGTGTGAATGTGAACTATTCCTATCTAACAAAGGGTACTTCAAATTGGTCTCATCCATCTCTATCATTCTTGAAAGACAGAAATAAAAGGTAAAGATAGTTTTATGTCTCACTCCATGATTATGACTGGATGATCTTTATGTCCCAAGGGTTTTTTCTTTGGGGCCCTAATCCTATCACACAAAAGTCTACTTTGGATGGATTATATGATTTTCAAAGATATAGTTATAGTTCATTGAATTATGGTCCCACCTAGACTACCATTAATGACCCTTTCAATTCTCAACTATTCTCTAGGAACTTGGGACCTTTAGTTTAGTTTGAATAAGCAACCACAAAGCCTTTGGATTAAAAAAAAGATAAACTAGTGGGCCTTTTGTTTTAGTGGGTTGATAGTTTGTCTTGTTCCTAACTAAAGTAGTCCTATTTCACTTTTAGGTTACATTGATTGATCTAGCACCTTCATTTATTTATTTATTTTACTGTTTCTCCTTCCCTTTCATTTGTATCATCCGATCAAATTAACCAAGATCTCCGCAATCAAATTGCTTTAATCAAGTTTTGACATATCGATCTTAGATTCTCTTATCAAACACTTCGTACATTAATTGTTTGTAGGCATCAACTCAATACAAGACATGTGGTTGCGTTTAGATTTACGGTCTGAAATAAATAAGTATTTATTTACTATAGTTTTTAAATGCAGTCACATGTTTGGATATGTAGTAAACAATCAAAAGTTGGAGAAAAGTGCAGTATCACCGTAAAAATTAATAAGCAAAAAGAGAGTTGCGATAGAAAACTGCTTTTACTGTAGAAATTTTACTTTCCATTAATAACCTTCAGTACAAATATTATTTTCCATTATGCTCTTAATTAATATGACTAATAATATATTTTTATGAAATATTTTGTTTACTAAATTTATTTTATTTATATTTTTTATTTTAATTTATAATTTTATTATTTATAATTTTAAATTTATATGACTAATAATATGTTTTGTAATTATTTATACAACAATTAATAGTTTATTAAATCAAGGAGCTTTTTAGTCATTTTATCTCTTTTCAGCAACCGCAACTGCACTTGTCAAATACCTATTTTTACATTTCAGTCGTTATTAAAACAATAATCTTAAACACATAATTACTTATTGAGAATAAATACTTTTCATTTCAGCAGGTTGTAAATTGACACCGCTCTCCCAAACTAAAACTGTAGCTATGACCATTCTATCTTCCATATCTAACCACTTCATGCGTAGCCAATTATCTAGAATAGCTGAATTAGTATTGTGAGCAAGGCAATTATTGACTTGCATCCGGTAACGTTGATGTTTTTGGTCTCTTGCTAGAAGTAGCTATCGTATTCCTTCGAGTAGAATCTTCTCCTAATTATCATTTAATAAAGTCAAGCCTTCTAGATTTTAAATAATTCAAGGTCCTTAATTTATAATCTTAAGAGTTAAGATACTCTTTTGGAAAATAAAAATAAAAAAAGAGGAGAGAATTGGTAAGCGACAACGTTTGGACGAATGAACTTAGAGGCATTAAAGAGGATTGGATGGCATTTGCCTTAAGATTGGCAAGAAGTTAGACGAAGTTTAATTAAGCTCTTTTATTTTGTTTGAAAAAGTAAAATTGGATGGTTATTATGTAGTTTAATATATACAATATCTACAAATTCATCAAATATTTCATTTGCTATATTTAATTGTCCAAATCTTAGAAAATAATTGTGGGTAAGTATATAACTTTGGTATTTTTGAGTTTTCATATATATATATATATGTATGTATATATGTATGTATGTATGTATAATATTTTTGTTTTAGATTTTACTTCTAATTTGTTGCGTTCTTAGACATGAACTATTGTTGTAACGCTTCTTATTATAATGCTTATGCAGTCATGGACCTATGTTATTATTACTGTACGTTGTTTTGATATAATTATTTCCTATTATATGATATAAATTATAACATTTTAAGTATTTTGCATTTTCTTAGTTTTGTATTCGTATATAATTAAACTATTTTTATATTTATTATAGTTATTATTTATATGCGAAATATGTAAAAATTAATATTAATAGAAAGAAAGAGAAAATTGTTATTTCAAATTTATATTATTATAATTTTTGGAGAGTGATATAAAATTAAAAATTACAATATGTTGAAAGATCATTTTATAATTTTAAAAAATTTATGGTCTATTTTTCAATTTTAAAAATATCCAAAATAATATTTACCAATTTTGCACCATATCAAACCTAAATCAAATATTGATAGGGATATATTAGTTCATAATATTGGTCTAATAGCAATGACTCTATACAGAACAGAAACAAAGACCAACCCTAATGAATTTTGCATTTTGGGCTCCATAATCATGTCATATTTACAGTTGACAGGATTCACATTTATATTTGATTATGAAATTCCAACAATGTCATGAAAGGAGGACTAAAGAGAGATGGGAGTGATTGACAAAAGTAAAGTTGCGATGAACCCACATGGCAGACAATGAGATATGGTCTTTTTGCAAGCCTCTTGCCTTGTCTTCATTTGCCAAAATCTGTGACATTGATATAACTACTTTCACTGTACCATATTGTCTTTGAATCGTGATAAAAGAGCGAACTTTTATCCTTTTCTTGCTTTTTCGTCAGCCAGATGAACTGCTACTAAATGTGAATTTCGAATTGCATAAATGGTATCAACTTGACAAGAGATCAGATCATCGGTGAGTTAATGATTACGTAGCAAAAACACTAAGTAGCTTACTTAGACTGAGTAACCAAAAAAGCAGCAACTACCGCAACTTCAGTAAATAAGTATTTGCCAGAAATCTTACAAACGCTCTTGTCTTCACCTTGTTTCACGTGTCCCCACTTCCACAAAAACCGCACCCATATCTCTTCTCATTGGTCTCTTGTTGCCAACGCGTGGGACGGCGTCTGTGTGTGTCTCGCTCAGTATTTTTCTATATCAAATCCCATTCTTGTGACATTTGAACAACATTAGCCTTGTTAGAGTCTTAAATTCTTTACCTGTAACACGGGGACACGGGGGTTCGTCTAACAAGTCTCAAGGCACGCTCGCTCTTACTGAGTTCTATCAGAAAAGAGTTTATTTTTAGTGTTGGGTTGGGTTGGGTTTATTGCCCATCAAATATATGTTAGATTTTGTTCCTTAATTTTTCAGTTGCTGTCTAGGAGTCCTCTAGCTCGCTCGCTTGCACTTATTTCCTTTTGTGTTTGACGAGAAAAACAAAATCTGCATGGTCACCTCGATTCGCGAACTGGGTCTTTGCCAGATCTTGAATTAGAGCCCCCGATTATAAGCTTATCTGATTGACTGCGCAGCTAAAGGTCTGTTTTAAAAATAGACATCTTTTGTTTTTTTGTTCGTCAAGTTTCCTTGTTTTTTGGTTCCGTTTCAGCAAGGTCTTTTCTGCTTTCTTGACCATTTTGAAGGATTTCGAGGCGAATTTCAGTGGATGACTGTTTTTCGAGTTTCGGGTTGCAAACCTAGGCCACTGTGCCATTTTTGGCTTCTAGTGACTTTTGTAGTATATTTGCTCTGAAAAGTTGATCAGGTGTTGTAATTGATGTCTTAAAGGAGTTATTTCAGATTTTCCTTTTGGTATAGTGATCCGAGTTACTGTGCCCTTTTGCTTTCCCTGTTTCACTCCCTTGGATTGCGGTTTTTGAGTTGAAAAATTGATAGCTTTATTGGCATCTGGTTAGGCATCAAATTATTCACGAGATTCTTCTTACTGCTTTTAAGTTTTTGAGGTTAGGATTTGGAGAGATGGTTTATAGTCTCCTTGGGTGATTTTTCGCTTGCGGGTCTAAGAGCTGTGATTCACGTTTTCAGGAGGTCCAGGGATTTGTAGCGGTTCGTATTCAAGTTTTCTTCTTTTGGAGTTTCTGGTTTGTCGGTTCCGAGAGTTGTTTTCTCTTTGAACTGAGTTGTTTTTGATTTGCTTCCTTTTTCTTTTTGTTAATTTAAGGTTGGATTTGCTCTCGAAAGTGAGAGTGGCTGCAACTTCTAGCGTTTCAGAAGTTTTTTCTGGACTTAAGCTTAAGCTCGAGGCAGGCTTCAGATTTCAGTTTTTGGCTTCTTGAATTATATAATCGCATGGTTTTCAATTTACTTTTTAGTGCGTTGTGCATTTCATGGGGTTTGATTCTCAGTCTCAGATAATTTATGATTTAGGCATTCGGGTTTTAAGGTTTTGCTAGAAAAGAACTGGTACAAGTTCATCTTTTGAGGTTTGATAATTGATGCCTAGTCTAGGATTCTTTAAGTCTTGAATTATTCTTCCTTTGGCTGCATTTCTGGATTTTCAGACATTGAGGTTGAATAGTGAAATAGTATTTTTTCTACTTTTCGTTGTAGTTTTCTTGTCGAGGTAACTTGGATTCTTAAAATACATTTTGTTTTGTGTCTTGCCAGGTTCATTTTCTCCACCTTGTAATGGATTCTCCTCAATCTGTTGTATCACCATTTAAGACCTCTGTTGTTACTGATCCCGTTAAGCAGAAAACTGATCAGTCAGTTCAGTTTGCTGATAGATTGTCCAGGGGTTTTGAGGTTACAGGCAAGGAAGCTATGGCTGACAATCTGGAGGAATTCATTGGTGTTCTTGAGGTTTACATACACCAGGCCAGGGACATCCATAACATATGCATTTACCACAAGCAAGACGTTTATGCTAAGATTTGCCTGACAAGTGACCCTGAAAAGAGTGTCTCCACTAAAACAATCAATGGTGGTGGGAGAAATCCAGTCTTCAATGAGAATCTCCTGCTCAATGTTAAGACTGTGGAATGTTCACTTAAATGTGAGATATTCATGATGAGCAGGGTAAGAAACTATCTTGAGGATCAGTTATTGGGATTCTCTTTGGTGCCTTTGTCGGAAATACTTGTTAAGAATGGGAAGTTGGAGAAAGAGTTTTCTCTTTCATCAACTGATTTGTTCCACTCTCCGGCAGGGTTTGTTCAGTTATCGCTTTTGTACAGAGGTGCTTCACCAGAAGTAATGGCGATCCCAGCAATTACTGCTGCATTACCATCAGATGGAACCACACAGGAACCTGAGTCGGTGCCTACCGAGTTTGATAAGATTGAGTTCCCTGATCCTAATATTGTGAATGAAAATCAGATGATGATTTCAGAGTATTTTGGGATACCATGTAGCAGTATGGAAGCTGAACACTCTGGAAGCTTGGTCTCGACTGATACTGAGCATCAACTTGATTCAGAAGGTGTGCGAGTTGTGGAGAGCTTCTCTGCTATTACTGTCAATTCTGTCCAAGTTCCTAAGCTTGATTCTCCTCCAAGCAGTTTGTCCACGAATGCTGTTTCTTCTCCTCCTGTTGCTGCAAGCTCTGAAAGCTCCGATGCTCATGTAGCTTCGGAAACACCAGTCCTGGAACATGAGTTGGCCCAAAAGGAGAAAAAGGGTGTGAATATTGGAGATGGTGAGTGTGATCCATCTGATGGAACATCGAGCGAGAAAGTTGCAAAGCCTGTTATAACTGTGAGCATTGAACAAGAAGAGAATGTGGTTCAGCAGGACATAGTAGACATGTACATGAAGAGCATGCAACAATTCACAGAGTCACTGGCCAAGATGAAACTTCCTTTGGACACTGATAGCGGACCAGCGAGTTCAGGAAGTTCCAGCTCTGATCAGAAGATGAATGCAACTAAGAACCCTGGCTCCCGGGTGTTTTATGGTAGTAGAGCTTTCTTCTGAGCTTTTAGTGCTACTATTGGGATGAGGAAAACACTAAGGTGACTGTAGAATATGTAGCAGCTGAGACTCAACTAATAGTGAACTCTAATAATATGTCATGTAGTGTGGTGTTTTCCTTTTATTTGCTGAGAATGCTTTAGATAACGGGAAATCTTGACTCTGTATGTGGTTATCAGCTTTCTTCTGTAACAACTTCTATTTAATATATATGAAAAAATCTTGGCTAATTTTGTTTCATACTTTTTGCAACTTCCAACAATTATGGTATTAAATTTCATCTGATTATAGACTAATAATGAATGTTGTGATATCGGCCATTTGATGGGTCCTTGCTTACATGTTGATTTGAAACAAAAAGTTGAGCAAAAACTTGCAGTGATGTAGCCTTTGCCATTTGCAATTATTATGTCCAGGATCTTGATGTACAGAATATCCACGTCAATCTATTTCGTCCAATTTAACCTACTTGGAACTATACCTAAGCACTTTTGGTTTGAGCACGAATAGGAGTGCTTCTACTTTTTTTCAGATTACTACACGCATGCCGTTACTTCATAAGACAGGAACATATCAGAACACATGAAAAGAGATGACAGTCCTCTCCAGCCCAATACAGGAAAACGTATATTAACTAATGCTCATTAACTTAATGGTTTCATACAAAAATGTCAAATGGGCACTTCCAGAATTTCATTTGCTCTAGTGATCATGTGCCTCCTGCAGATCCATGCTATTTGTCCATCATCTATGTATCTCACTCTCCACAATCCAAACTTTTCAGCAATGTCCTTTCCAGTGGAACATCTGCGCTCTCTTAAGAAATCAACCACCCATTGTTGTGCTGCTCTATGATCCTGTTGGACGTCCCTTTGTGCTGCTCTGGTTCTGCTCCTGCTTCCTTCTATGTGTCCCATGGCTGCAGCCCCCATGGCTCCAGCAGCAACTGCACCTGCCGCCCCGTACATTAAGGAACTGTTTGTTAAATGAGCAACTTCTCTGCTTAAATCTGGTATCATTTCTCCCATTCCAGCAGCAAGATGTGCTCCTATCTTGAGAGCAAATGTTACCAACTTCATGAATTTCTTCATGTATGGAGCCAAATATTGCACTGCCCTGTTATCTACCTGCATCATTTCACAACCCATTTGATCGTCAACAACATGCATTTCTCGCCTGAATTCGCATAACATGTGCAGTCTTAGTGCAGTCATGCCAGAAACGAGGTTTGTGACTAATCTTCTCGAGTAATTTTCTGTCCTGACAAAAAAGAACATATTGGGCACTTTCCTTTCTTCGAGTTGGATATTGTAGTTCACCAGGTAGTTCACTTTACGGTGGAGCTCAATAAGTAGTCTGTGCTCATAGTATCTCAGACCTTGGATCTCCTGTTTCAAATCTCTTATCTCTTGTTCAATTATTTTGAGTCTCTGTAGTACCTGTTCCACACCCTTTGCTATTCCAGCAAAACTTGGATCGACAGTGTTAAGTTCATTGCCTGCGGGATCTGTACCATCTTGATTTTCTGGTGGGACATCCAACTCTACAGCAAGGTTATATAGGTCATGGTATCTTCGATGTAATACTTCACGGAAATCATCATCTGATAGGAGGTCTCGGGCTAAATCAAATCCAGCTCTTATAATCTGTCTGCCAGAGTCTGAAACAGAGTCCCAAGTGTGCTGGTAATCATACATGCTGTCTGCAGGAACCGATAGGAGTGCATGTTTCAATTGCTGCAGAGACACATGCTGTGTTCTTCTGTGCCTGGGGGGTGTCAAATTTTGCACACATGCAGGCCTAATGATGCTTTCAGTCAGTGTGACACCATGACAGAGGCTTTGGATTGCCGGAATAATGAGCTGCTGAATGAATTTAAGTGTTTCTGTCAAGTTTTTAGTGGAGCAAGCAAGAACATCAATATGGTGTCCTAGTTGTCCTCCGAGTTCCACCCTTATATAAATGCCGTTGATATGTATCATGATGAGGTACTTCTCAAGACTGTAAGTTGCTCCATGTTGGCTTCTTAATGCCATGATTCTGTTGTGAAGATGAACCTGGGCCGAGTAGGAAAGGCATAAGAAGAAAGAGAACTTTAGAAGCTTAACGTTAAAAATAGCCATAAACAAATAAGAATCATCACAGTTATGTCCACAAGCAACAGATTCGCGCCCAAGACTGCTGCTAGAGCAGATTATCTGTATCAGAAGATTGTAGACTTGGTAGTCGAGAAGGGAGTAATGATATTATGGTCTAAAGTTAAGTGTACTAAACTAGTTAGGTGTGGATGAAAGGTTTTGAAACTTAATCTGCAGTTCTAAGTTCTTGTGTCAGTATACATCGTAACATATTATTTCAGGTATTTGCAAAACACCGATTCTCCATTGCAAAGTTGATGGGTTGGTTAACTCTTGCACATTGCAGGAATTCTTAGTTCTCTATCAATGCAGTGTCTCTATCTAATGCAGAAACTTATCATATTGTGTTTAGTTCATAAAAAGAATATGGACACGTTTGAACTCTAAGCAAAGGTTGAAGCTCATCTTGACAGTATGTATTCTTAGTGACAGAATATTAAGTTTTCATGAATCTTTTGAGCTCATTTTTCACGGGAAATATTGGAAGGCAACCAAATAAGAGTAGAAAGGGGAGAAGAGATATATATATTACCTGTAAACGGGGAAAGAAGCCTGGAGTAAGAAACATGTGGCTTGAATCATCACACTCAAGATGCCGGCCTGCATAAATAGAGTCAGGTGCGCTTAACTGCCACCTCTGTGGCTTCCCTCTACCTTCCTCAAGGATTGAAGGGATCAACACCAGTGAAACTGGATTAGATGGATCTTTTTCGTAGCATAGTTCCAGTTTCAGCATCATTCTCACAAGATCACTAGCCTCTAGGTTCTCAAATACCTTTGAACCCATTCCTGGAATCTGGCTTTGCAAACTCCCTCTCAGAATCTTCTCCAGTTCCTTTCTACTAACAAATCCATTTTCCAGGGAGCTTTGCTTTCTAACATCTAACTTCACTAGTTGGCCAAGAATTTCAGTACAGAACCATTCACAATCTAAGATTAAGAAGCCTAATTCATCAAAGTAAATCACCTCACCTATGTGATGAAGGCAACTGGCAACTGCTCTTCTCCTCATTTCCACCTTCTGTTTATCACCATGTCTTGATCTAATTCGTAGTGGAGGCACCTTTACTTGACAAAGTTCATCAAATTCCTTCAACTTCATTGCTGGTTTGTTATTGTTTTCTGTTCTCCATTCTGATAAAATCTCTATTAGATCATTGCAAAGCTGATAAATTCGGGGTACCCTTTGGAGGATAGTCCTGCTTGTTTTTCGAATATGATGAGTGAGTTTACCAACTGATGCAGAGGATCTAGCATCGACAGTGAATACAGTTGGATAGAAGTCAACAAACCCTTGAAATTTGTCTCTTAATTGCTGTATACATTTCACAGTCAGCTGAAAGTTGTCTGATGATTGATTGACTTTATCGCAATGCGTGAGGACAATTGTTGCATTTGGTAGCATACATTGTTGGACAGCTCTTCTTGAGTTGGAGACTATGAACCTTAACCAATATTGCAGGTCTTCTTCTATTTCTGCCGGTGTCTTTGGTTCTCGATTATTGGGTCTTCGAAACAAACTCGATATGATCAAAAAGAATGAGGCACTCCCATGACCTGGAAACATGAGATCATGAAGGGAATAGAATTCATGCTGGCCACCAAGATTCCAGATAGATATCTTTGTTTCTTCATCTTTAAAAGACTTTATCTTCATTCCACTCACTCTAACAGCTTGTTCAACTGGGTTTACTAGACTTCTCACCTGTTCTAGGTAGGGGAGTTTTGAGGAGGAGAAGTTCTGCAATATTGAATTACAAAGAGTGGTCTTGCCTGCAAGTATGCTTAGTATTTAGTTGTGGTTTTCAATTCCAAGATAATAGATATAGAGAAGTTGCATAATAAGTTTCATTTCTTAATAGGGAGCTTCACGTTCTTACCTGCAGCTTCTTGTCCACAAAAGAAGACCCTACAGCTCTTTGGCTCTGTAAGTGGCATGTCTTTGAGCAAACCTGTATCTGTTTCAGGTTCAGTCTTTCCATTTTGTCCCAACCTTTGGTAAATTGCATCAGCTTTCCCTGAATTCTGGAGTGGTGTTCTTGCCAGATCAATTTCTTCAAGCCAAGGATTTACCTGTAACGTTTCCATAATTGACTTAACTACTAACTCTCCTTGAACCCCTCTACAACCTTGCAAAGACAAGTATCTCAAACTTGCATTTCTCTCTAAGCTCCTGAGAATCTTGACAAAATCATTCGGTCTTAAGCTCTCATCATCATATATTCCCAACTTGGTCACACTCTCATTGGTTGTTAGCATCTGTACGATGGCCGCAAGCCCATCCTTTCCAATTTTGGTTCTCCCTCCTCCGAATGCCAAAGATTTGAGAGTAATGTTTGCTTGGCTTTGAAGTGCAGAGAACCTGCTCAAAGGGCACAACAAATGCTCAATACCTACTCCATTGAACCAGTTTCCATCAAGATACAAGTTTTCCAATTTCTTGTTCCTGAAGAGTCCTGCAGCAACATACACAACTCCCTTGTCCTTGAGACAAGTTTTTGATAACCTTACCTCTTTGAGGCTCTGGTTCTGTTCCAAAACCCATCGGAACTCCTTAGCCCACCGTGAATTGAGGTGGACTCCACTCATGTCCAGTGACTTCACTGTTGTGTTCAATCCAAGTGCGCAAGCAACCCTGCAAGCCCCGGAAACGTCTAACCTGTAAATTCGAAGTGTACTGTTGTCAGGAACAAACTCGACCACCTTTGTGCTCTTCTCACCGTTTTCTCCACTCCAAACGTGAACCTCCATAGCTCTATTCCTTGCTAAAACAGCTGATATAAGTGGAGCTGCAGCCAAAGAGTGTGAGTCAAAAATTGTAAGAAGCTTCAGTGTGCAATTGACTTCGATCATCTTTGACAGCTCCTCAGCACCTTTGGAACCAATTGAGTCTTCCCATATCTGCAACTCTTCCAAGCTTTCATTTACCTTCAGAGCATCAGCTATAAGCCCTGCTCCAGTAGATCCTATACCAGATTCAGAAATTATCACTTCTTTGATCACTCCATTACTCTTCAAGACCTCACAAAGCTCTGATAAACATTCCATGGGGAATTTGTTCCTTCGAAACATGAGTTGCTTGACGTTTGATCCATGCTGAACCAGTATTCCGAGATATACCATTTGCTCCAATCCCCATTCCACTCTGTGAAACTCCAAGTTCGTTAAAGTTGACTGAATGCTCTTAGCTGTTCCAAGGTCCGAGAGGATGTTGGAGAAAAGGGAACTGTCGTCCTTTGAAATGTTCACATTCAATGAGTTCTCTGTTTCTTGGTAACATCCGGAAATTGGCTGAGAAAGACAGAAAGAGATGTTTTGAAGATTCAGGCTCTGGGATTTGGTCACTTCAAGAAGCCATTGAAGGTCCTTGAGTTTCTGGTTTGATCCCATTACTGATATCCTCAAAAGCTGTTCACAAGGACGGACCAAATTTCTTTGCCATAATCTCTAAACTGTCTGCTGCATGGTACATGATACCTTTAAACTATATTCTTTAATGTAACATAAAGTAAAAGACTTTATAGTGTTGCTTGCAGATGTTGCTTTTCGGTGGGATATGGGCTGTGTAACGCGTTTTCTGTCTGATATTGACAGTGATATATGCTTTTGTGACGCAAGATAGACTTTTTGATTTCTATACCTCACATTCTCTTCCATGCCATAATCTCAAACTTCTTGAATAAGGTATTCCTATAGCCAACTTGTTGCTAAGGTAACGAATATCTTCACTCCTGTTTTCAACTTAGATTCTCCATCAGGAAGTGGGGAAGTTTGAGTGTGTTAAAACCATAACATAATCTGGTGCTTTTCATATGGAGAGAACTAGTAGCTACTATTGTTTTGTTATGCAATGAGTAACTGATATAATCATTTTACTTATTCAATTCCTGGTGTCTCTAAATGGTAAGAACATGAGAACGGAGTTTAGATGAAAATGGGGAGGCCTTGCTTTTTTGACCTCAAGTGATGATGAATGTCTGCTTTTCCCATTGGAAGAATAAAGAATCCTATAAAGCTATAGCCAAAAGGCTGCTCAGTTTTGAACAACAGAACCTTTTTTTATTTAGGGGACGTGTGAATCCGGAATTAATGTCCTCTTTTTAAGAACAAATAAAGCCAGTCATTTATAATATGATTTTACTTATTTTTTATTATCCTAAATTACTTTAAAATATCACATGGTATTAGAAAAATATTTTATTAAATTATTTTCACAAACTTTGCTATTAAAAATTAAGTCAAAACAATCATTTAGCTTGTTCTATATTTAAATAACTTATGTTAAAATAACTTAACATAAATTAATAAAAAGTAGTTACATTGAAATGATTTTAAAATAATAAAAAATTGCTATCTTTATGGGTGTATATCCCTCAATCTAATCAGGAATGATAATGAGGCTTTATCGAGCTTAGGAAATCGAATCCGAGGTTCAATTAACCCAGACTTAATCTGTTGACTTTTAACTGAACCAGGCCTTTAAGTCATTCACATCCAGACTAATCCCCGTTTACACTAGGTCAGCCCGTAAGGAGTAAAGTGCTAGCCAAACAAGTTTCTCATTTCCAGGGCTTGAACTTAAGACCTCTGGTTAAAAGATGAGAGTGCTGAACTACTCACACTAACTATGTTTAGTTACCTTGTACTCAATCCTGGCTCTAAGTTCATACCCATTCCAAAACCAGTCGTGTTAAGCAGAGGAAGTCCATTTCGACTACTGGCAAGAGGATTAAACCTAACATCTATCCTCATTCCAAAACCTCCAAATAAGCTCATGTTATATCTCTGAGCAGAAGCATTCAGGAAGATATTAGCCCTACTCAAACCATCTCTATCCCTTTTCACATACTTAACTTAATGAATTTGTTCATACTATTCAAGATAAACTCTTTCATCCATTTTCTGCCAATTGTGATGTTGTGAAAGTAGGATCAATGTGACAAGGGAAACAAACTAGTAGCATTATTCATATAAAAAAAATATGCTTTTTAGTTCTAACGGTGATTGAATTTAGCAAATATCACTTCAACAGGGTAAAATCTTCATTAAGTTTTGACAATTTTGATACTCATTCTTGTCCTATTATTGATGATTAACCACAAAAGTGATTGTTCGTTTCTTTCGGATGTTGGCAACTTGGGCTTTCCTTATAGCAAAAGGCCAGTGTCCATTTATGCTAGTCTTATGGTAGGAGTCAAACAAAGAATCCACTTGCACAATCATAGTTGTCCAACTAAGAACATTGTAAGCCAACTCATAATAGTTATATGTTCTGTCAATATGTCCGAGTAAAACTTACTGTTTAATTAAGAGTTCTTTTTTTTGGCATGCAAGTTTCGTAGGCCTCCTTTAGTTGCATTACAAAGTTTATGCACATGAACATAGAAAATATGTTTTTTTCTTTTTCTCATCAACTGGATTGGTCTGGATTGAGAGAAACGAAGGCACTGTGCTTGACCACTTGTTTGCTTTAGATGATTGCAAAAACAAGATTTTGAGGAGTCATTAGTTTTTCACATGCTTGAGAACTGGAAACATGGAACAAACAACAAGAGCAATTAGAAGGAAAGGAAGGCCGCTCTATGAATGTGCTAAAGGATGAACCCTTTCCTGAAGTATGCAACAATGAGTAGTTCAAATTCAAGAAAAAGGTTGTAGAGAAAGGTTACATGATCATGGTGTTATGATATATATATATTCAATTATACTTCAGGTCCATAGTATTAAACGGTATTGTAAATTTGCAATCTATGAGGTGCCACATGCGCATGGTTATATTGCTCAACAGAAACGCAAGATTATTGAAAATTTACCAGTAACTAGGAGGAGACTGGAGAGGAAGTCTCTTCACTTGCATTATCTTTGTTGGAAACAATTATTCATTAGGTACTTGCCTTTTTCATGTCAAGTTTTGAAGTTATCTCCCTCCTTTCTTGTAAGAAAATAAAATAAGGGCCAGAATACCAAGCTCTTAGTTAGAAACAGCGCATGCTAAACGTAGTGAGAGAAAAGGTGACGAACATTTCTGACTGCTCCGGGCGCACTCGCATGAGCGCAATGGAGACCCTCGCATACGAGGGACAATAAGCTAAACGAAGCCGGGCGAGGGAAGAGGATCCCCCACCGCCTACTGCCATGTCTTATAGTGCTGTTGTGCAGGGGACGCTCAGGGCGGACAGTCCACCCGATGAGGATGCATGGCCGGAAGAGGATCATATGGAGCTAGAAGAGGGCTATATTGTGCACGTTACTGGCAACTCAGGGGAGGGACTCGTGCTCTCCAATCGTTTTAAGGAGCAACTTGATAAGCAATGGGAGAAGGCGGTAATTGTGAAACTCCTTGGCCGTAGTATAGGATACCGTCTCCTGAGCAATCGGTTGAAGAACTTGTGGAACCAGAGTGGGCCGATGAAGCTCGTTGATTTGGAGAACGACTTCTTTCTCGTCAAGTTTGTTAATGATGCCGACTATTATCATGCGCTCACTAATGGGCCATGGATCATATTTGGCCAAGTATTGACAGTGCAACGGTGGTCCTCCACCTTCCGACCGTCGCAAGGAACCGTCACTTGTGCTGTCGTCTGGATACGGTTTCCAGAGCTTCCCATCGCACATTATCACCCTATGATCCTCGCCACGCTCGGGAATTTGGTGGGGAAGACAGTGAGGATTGATGAAGCCACCCAACATGCACACCGAGGAAAATATACGAGGGTGGCAGTTGAGCTAGATTTGAGCACGTCGATACGATCTAGCGTCGTACTGGACTGAGAGAAGCTGATGGTAGCGTATGAGGGCCTGCCCCAGCTCTGCTACTCTTGCGGACGTGTGGGTCATGTTAACAGTGGATGTCCATCATCCCAGCCCGCCTCCGCCAACCCCGCTTCATAGACTACCAGTCCGTCCGTTAGTGCGGCAGTGCAGTCGGAAGGGATCCCAGCTATCTCACGGGTAGCAGGCTCCGACTCTGATACCTGGTATGGCCCATAGACTCTGGTGCAGCATCGGCTTCCCACGAAGAAGGTGCAACGTTCAGGCAGGGACGCTCCCCCACGCCAACGGCTAGAGCCTACGAGCGTAGGATCACGCTTCCAGATCCTGCCAGAGGAGGGAGTTATGGGGGAGGCACATACGGGCATGGCAAAGACAACGTCTCTTAGACGTGAGGCTGGGATGGGACAGCAAATACCCAAGCCTGGGCTTCCTGAAACCAACAGGAAGCGACAGAAGGGAGTTCCCTTGGCTGGCCCACGTCGGCCCACCCAGGGGAGCTTCAAAGGAAAGACAAATGGACACCTAGTGCCAACCCAGACTTGTGGCCCATTGGCTATCGACCCCACTGCCCCGGCACCGACCCAACTCATTCCGGGCCAATTACAACCGACTGCTTTAACCCAGCATATTGCCGTCGAGCTCTCCACCCACACAGTAGTGATATGCACCGGCCTCCCTTCCCAGATTTCAGCAGACCACCCACAACTCATGGAGGGTGTGGAGGGGACAGAGGGTGACAGTAAGACCCAAGCTAGCGCCTCGCACAATCCAAGTGAACCACCGGACCCTGAAAACTAGCCCATGCAGATAATGGACACCACTCCGGCCCGGGGACAACCGGAGGGCGAGGCCCAGAGGTCTACCAATCAAGTACTCACCGATGCTGTACACGCCAGCGAGGACCCCTCTTAATCCTAGGGTACGCCGACCAATCCTTCCTTTTATTTATTTATGTCAATACTCATTTGGAATTGTTAAGGGGCTGGGAGCTCCAAATTTCTTACTATCTTACGCAATCATCTCCGAACCTATACACCGCGAATCCTCGCGTTGTTGGAACCTCGCATAAGTGGTCCCAGAGCCGAGACTGTCATGAAAAAGCTCAGATTTGAGTTTTCTTTTCTCGTCGAAGCAATGGGCTTCTCGGGGGGGATCTGGTTGCTTTGGTCTAAGCTATTTGATATTTTCGTTGTTTTCGCACATCATCAGTTTATCCATACTTCAGTCAGACTGGACCACCGGGAATTCGAGTTGACTATTGTCTACGCTAGTCCTCAAGTCTCCACCCAAAACCACCTCTGGCCCTTCCTTAGATGGCTTAGTCACCGCCAGACTCAGCCCTGACTCGTAGGAGGGGATTTCAACGCTAAGCTTGCTATGTCGGACAAAAGGGGAGATGGAGTAGCCACTAGGGTAGTGTCGACCCACTTTCGCGACTGGGTGAATGGTAGTGATCTCCATGACTTAGGCTACACTGGGTCTCGATTTACGTGGAGACGAGGTCTTGTGCAGGCTTGATTGGACAGAGTATTTGGCTCTACCGCCTGGCTAGAGACTTTCCCCAACACCGTTAACTGACGTCTACCTTTTCTCGGGTCGGACCATAGGCCCCTTCTCATATCCATTGCTGACCAACCTTCGAGGACCATGGGTACCTCTAGTTTCTGGTTCCAAAATGCCTGGCTCACCAAGGGCAATTTCAAGGGCGAGGTGGCCGCGCATTGGTCACCACCTGGGGGGTCTGTGCACAAGGCTTTAAAAACCTTATCCCAACACCTCTCGTCCTGGGCTAAGGTGGAAGGTGGGAGCTTTCGCATCAAGAAGCAACGCCTTCTCGTCCGGCTGGCTGGTATTCAGCGACATATGCAGGATCACAATATGGACTGTCTACTGGCCCTGGAAGATCATCTAAGCGAGGAACTGCTCCAGGTGTTGTGTGAAGAGGAGCTCTATTGGTATCAGAAAG
>JANZXP010000196.1:43321123-43336507 GCA_027576715.1 Erythroxylum flavicans | reverse complement strand
AACACTTTACTTGGCCTTACTCACCAGTTTCTCTTATTTTGTCTTATGCAGATCTGATCTACCTGTTTGTTGTAAGGCAAAGCCGTTCTTATGTCGGACATCGCCCTCGATAGGAACAACTCTTCAGATGGAGCAAACCTCCCACGGGATGAGTTAAATTAAACACAGATGGAGCATGTAAACGGTCCTCGTCCACAGCCACAACAGGAGGACTGCTACGAGACAGTGCAGGCAACTGACTTGGCGGCTCCACTCAAAATCTTGGCTGGTGCTCAGCAATTTCTGCAGAACTCCAGGGTGTATTTACCGGACTTATGCTTGCGTGGAATTTGGGCTATCGCTGAATTGAGCTTGAAGTGGATTCTATCGCAGTGATAAATATCCTTTCTTCCTCTGCCAACCGGTCACGGGCTCTCAATCCCATTGTAATGGGCATTAACGAACTGTTTATACGAAATTGGACTGTTGTTCATCGACACATATATCGAGAGAGCAACAGAAGCACCGACTAACTTACTAACTATACAGTTCAATTTGATATCGACGTCATTTACCTAGACACTCCACCCATTGGGTTCCACTCAATCTTTCTAGAGAATTTATCAGGGATTTGTCTCCCTAGACTCATAATGTAATCTGTTTTACTTTCTTTCCATTTATTAAAAAAAAAGCATCACATTGTAATATGACAGTTCACTAGGTCGTAACATGCAAACATAGAGAGGTCCCAAGCACTCAAGTTAAGCTCCATCCCATCTGATCTTTCTAACTTCTATTCTTTTTTTTATTACATTAGATATCTCAATTTAGTCGGACTAATCCTAAGTCCCTAAGATCCTAAACCAAGAGCCCTAGAGGATGTAAATCTGGAATTCCAAGATCTCTTAGATTCCTACGTAGCCTGTACACTTTTGCGCACAAAGAGTCGTCACATACTTGATTGATAGCAAACCTCGGGTTCCTTAGTAACTTCAACTCCCACATTGTCGCCGGAAGCGAGATGTCTATAATTAATCCGATCAAAGAGCTTTGCCCAGAGGGCTAGAGGATCATCAACAGGAAAAATTTTCTATTTCCCCTTCTTTTACGTGATTCGAACTCAAAACTTTCTTGTAAGGAAAAGCCTTAGGTGAGTAGTTTACACCATTTAGGCATACCTCGTTATCCTTTCAACTTCTATTCTAAGTTTAGTTGGAAAAGGGTGTTCTTACAGCCATTGTTGACTTGGGAGAAAAGCAGTCTTGCAAGCTTTTCATGGAGGAAGATAAAAGGAAAGAAACGGAGGTTTTGAATCCCATTCCAACGTTAGACAAAATCATAACATGGAAACCAAATCCCTTTTTTCTTTTATTTGCATGTGATACTTCCTAAGCTCAAAAGGGTATTAAAAAGAATCTGCAGACGATGTCTTCTTTTGCTTAAAAGACACGAAGGGCTCCAGAACATAAACGTCAAAAATTACCATAGGCGTTAAGCTTTGTTTTTATCGTGTCTCAGACACGAGTTGTCTACAACTTGGGCTCGATCTCGATTGTCTTGTACAAATATTAGGAAAGGAGAGGTCAACCTATGCTTGCGGTACTTCATCTTCCTTGTATATGATATATATATATATATATTATCGACTGATGTTATTTATGGTCAACCTATGCTTGCGGTACTTCATCTTCCTTGTATATGATATATATAAATATATATTATCGACTGTGTTATTTATGGAGGTGCAATAGCACAAAGGATGTTGGTGCTGCCACCGGTTCTTGCTTTAGATGAAGCAAATTCTCTTCTTGTGTATTTACACGACTGTCAAGATAGTTTCTTTTCATGCTACCGACAATCATTCATGTTCAAGTAATAGATAAAACATAACTGGAGTTTTAACTGGCTTCTGTGTATATTTAGAAGGTTCGGGTTCAAACAGATTGTTCCTAAAAGATATAGCACACAATACCTACTTCTAGAACAGGAAAAGCAAAAAAACAAAAAACTAATGTTTCTCAAGATCAGAAGAAACGAAACTACATCAAGGAGATTGCACCAATAAGTTAATAATTCGAACCTGGAGTATCCCAGGTTTCAGGAATAACCGTATAAAGTAAAGAGAAATCACGTGGGCTGGATGGTCTTGAACCTATAGGTGCAACGGACATGTCGTCATTTGTACGCACAATTTCCTCTATCTTCTCAAGGATTTCTGCAATGGGTGGCCGATCTTCAGGTGAATGAGATACGGATTTGAGGGCAATATTCAGCAATGGAAATGCAAACTGTGGAGCTTGGCTAATCTCCTTGTCAAAAACTTCACCAGTCCATTCCTCCTTCACCATGGAGCTCACCCATTTAGGAAGGTCTATTCCACTTATTTCAACTGCTTTTCCTGTCAGTAACTCGAGCAGTATTATTCCAAAGCCGTAAACATCTCCTTGTTCTGATAAACCCCTCTCGGGTGCTGTATAACCATGCGAAGGGAAGAGGTAAGATCTGCTGAGGTCTAGTAATTTTGAAAACCCATACTCACTAATTAGTGGTGCTTGATTATTATCCAGAAGGATGTTTGAAAGCTTAAGATTCCCATGAGGGATGGGTTCATGATCATTAGAATCTTGATATATAAAGGCCAAACCCCTTGCAATCCCACTAGCAATGGACAGACGAAGTTTCCATGGGAAATCCCTCTTGCCTTCAATGTACTCTGCAGATCATCAGCAACAATATACGTATAAGAGAATTTTTGCGTCTCTCAAGTTTGAAGCATGAAAATTTTTGCTTCTCTCAAGTGTGAAGCATGAACTCATGCTGTTGCTAACTTGTTTTAGACATGACTTTTGAATAACAGTGGTAACTATTAAATTTCCTTCCTTTGGTTAATGAAAACAACTAAGGGTTAGGAGAAATCAGCTTTTTTTAAAGGGAAACAGCAAAGGCCTCTTTTCACTTCGATGAGACCACAATTGGCTTTCCTAGATCTTGTTGATTTAGTGCATTAAAGGTGCGATGGTTTATCTATGTGTGAGTAGATCAATTACTTTTCAATATAAGAGCTTACCCTGTAACAGATTTAGCAGGCTTCCATTGATCTGATACCTGTATATCAGAAGTTTCTGCTCATTGGTGGAAGTGTAAGCAACAAGAGGCATTATATTTGGATGCTTCAATTTCCCTATCCGCCTCATCGTCTGGCCGAACACAGCCAATGATGCCTGCAAGTTCTTTAATCTTTTGACAGCATAAACCACATTATTGTTCAGTTTTATGATGAAAAGGCTGCTGCAAAGGGTCTGGCTTCTTAAGTCAGCAGTAGCTTCAAGGAGATCATCCAATTTGAACCTTTCATGCTCGTCAACGAAGAAAACGAGCTCAGAGCAATCTTCTTGAGGCTCCACTTCTTGTTTAGGTTCCCGGAACGTGGTTTTCTGGGGAGAATATGCAAGAGTTCTCAGAATCTCCCTCTCTTTGGCTAATTCATTAATCATCATAGTTGCAAGGCATGCCACCAAGATGAAAATGAGGATGAATAAAGACCCAACAGTAGATACTATGACGGTAGTGAGTTTGCGGCTTTCCTTTTTCTTGGAATTCACGAGAGAACTCTGATTTCTAGGCTCTGAATCTGTATTGTTTTCTATTCTTTGGAGAGCATGTAATTGTGCTGCACTTTGATCCATGGTCAGGTGCCTGAGTTTCAGCTCTAAATGAGGGCTGACTCTCACAAAATAGTTTCTGGAGAGGTCCAAAGTCTTGAGATGTTTCAACTTGGTTAAACCCACGGCCACACTACCACTCAAAAGATTGTTACTCACATTCAAATAGGTTAGCTTTTTACAGTACAATATCGACTCAGGAATATTTCCTCTGATAAAATTATTTGCTAAGCTGAGAACTTTCAAATTCTGAAGCTTGCAAAGAGAACTTGAATCAATCACCCCGCTGAGACTCGAATTTTCAAGCTTGATTTCTACTATAGATGTATCTTGAGAGTTGCACCTGATACCCTTCAATGTATGTGAGCACGGATGTGGTGCTATATCCTTCCAGGTTAGATTTAGTGCATTTTGGGGATCAACAGCTCTTACAAAACTAAAGAAAGAATCAGTTTCAGATAATTCACCTCCTAAACATTCTGTGATCAGAACAAGAACAGTAATGCATACAAGTGCATTCGAAAAGGCGTCACAGTAGCTTTTCCTCTTCATTTCATTTGCCTTCAGCTCTCCAATTGATCATCAGCAGAGCAACTTGACCATTGTTTTCCTTCCAAACTGTGCCGAGATGTCATGATATGGATCTCTGAGTTCATTTTACACTGAGAGCATTTCTTTCTTGTTTCATGTGAGGACATTCCTTTCTTGTTTCAAAGCTTTTTGACCTTTATTGGGCATTGCTATAAACGTTCCACCAATTCGTCAAATACAAGATAACAGATGTAATGGTAAAATCGTTCTTATCGATCCAGGTAACTACAAAGAAACATTTTCTGACCTATCTGTCTCAGGTTGCATTCTCTCACTTTGGATACCAAAACAATGGTCGATGCAGTTTTTTTGTATTGTTGCTGAAACTATCCTAACGATAATCATGAAGGATCTTTGGGTTATTCTAATGTATATCCAACAGCAATCAGAGAAATTAGATTTGGAGATTCCTAGGCATCCTTGTTAGAGCTTCTGAACTCAATCAGGCCCATTCAATCTGATAAAACCTGAGTTCATGAAGACAACTGGGATTTGATGTATGCAAAGATAACATAACTATGCCACTCTCCAACTTACTAATGGTTTTTTTTTTTTCTTGTCCCTCGTTATCAAAAAGAGATTTAACAGAACCTCTTCCTCCCCAGTGGTTGCATTGAATTTATTAGTTTCACCTTCATCTAATCCTAGAATTATCAATCACTACCACCATGGTCAATGATAATTTGTGTCTAATAAATTTCATTTTTCTGCTTTGCAGCAACTTTCAATGGCTACCGCCACTTGAGTGGCTGACAATAGATGTAAGAATTGACAGATTCTGGATAATATGGAACTGAATCTTGGAAGAGAGGAGGAGAATATGTTAAATAGCTCTGAATTCTTTTACATTTTCAATGCAAGGATCTACTTAAGTTTTATCAGCATTTCATGTTTTTGCTATGACTAAATGCGCAGCGGAGTAACGAATATCGGATTTGCTGCTCTGTTATCTATTAGTGCTCTCATTCTTCAAGAAACCATCACATCCTGATGCATATAAAATCGGACCCTACTCAGCACTATAATAACCTTCTACTATAAATTTATCAGTATACAACAACTTACAGCTACCTTGACCAGAATCACTGAAGTATATATGTTTTATTTTTATTATTCCAAAGCCACTTTGATACAATTATAAAGTTCATATGTTGGTAGTGTCAATCGAGGAACTCTTATCATCAGGAATAAAGTTTTCTGGGGATAAAAGAAATCTTTGTGTCAGAACAATAACAAAGGTGATACAGTAACCCCTGCTTCTTATCACAGTAAATAAAAAATTATATCTTTGCTTCTAACTAATCTAAGAGCTTGGAACAAAGAGTTAATAATCTTTATCACCAAACTAATGACAGGTGGCATTTCACCAATTTTTAATTGCATATTTCAACTTGGATTCACATCCTTGTTTTTTATGTTATTTTTAATTTTTTTATCAAGCTTCTTGTTTATTATGTGAGGCTAAAAGAGAAGAAATAGAAGTTTTAACAATTTGTTAGGATTGAAATCCCTCATTTCTTGAGAACTTAAAGTCTTAATTAACTTATAAGGAATTCTCTATAAATAAGAAATTAAAATTAAAATATATTATTTATAAATATATAAGCTCCAGTCTTGCTCTTGAGGAATGAACAGGCAATTGCAATGTTGATTGTGCCAGCTAGTCATCAGCAGCACTCTTACATCAACCCCACTTGCCTTCTTTATTTTATTTGGCTGTAATGATGCCTAGTTAAGGTTTAGTTCTTTTGTTTAACATTTGTCAACCATTTTGACATCACATCTCTTAGACCTTTCTTTGCTTAGGCTTTACTACCAATCACTCAACCAAACTTTCTCCTTAAGAGGGACCATGAGGAAGTAACCAATAACAAATGTTGCATTTTTACCAACTCATGCATTAGAAAGATATGTACAACCCAACACCCCTGAAATCCACTTTCATAATTTTCCCTCCTTATCCTACCTCTTCATGTGAAAGAGAAAAAAAAACAAAAAACAAAAGGTTGCACATGAAAATGAATACTTGAAACCTATGCTCCAACTTGCTGTGCTCTAAAAATCATCACAATTATGAACATAAAACAAGATCAGAAATTGTTCAAATAGTATCTCCATATGCATCAAATCATCAGTGTTCATGAACTAGTAGAGTCATCACTTTCGTCATCATCAATTTCATCAAAGAAAGGATCCTTCAGAAGATCTGCTGCAGATGGTCTTGCCCTTGGTTGAGCAAGGCACCTCTCAATGAAAGCCTTAACTTCTGGGTCCCGAACCTTGTTGAGGGCCTGAGGCCTAACTCCAGATGATACCTTCTTGTATATTTTTGCCACATTGTCACACTCGCTATATGGTATCTCCAAAGTCACCATCTCTAGAACACACATACCAAATGAGTATATGTCCACCATTTCTGTGTAATTCTCATCATATAGCTCTGGTGCCATGAACTCAGGTGTACCAAGAATTGAATGTGCTGAATGATTCTTCCCAACTATAGCTGCCAAGCCAAGGTCACCAATCTTAACCTGTTGACAAAGAAGAGGCCAATATTAGTACCTAAGGATCAAAATTAGTACTTCAGTTCGATATAACTTGAGGAAAAATGTTAATAATGTTTTAGTAAGAAAAGTAATAGCTGAAAAATAAAAGGAAAAGAACTAAAAAGAGGAAAAATAAGAAAAGGACATTTAATAAAAAGATGAAAAGAAAGTCTTTACTAAGAAGGAAAATTCCTTTCATTCCTAAGAATCTCAGCCCATGTGCTGGTATCATTGGACGATGAAGGCTTTACTAAAAGCATGCGCTAAAGAATCATATTCTCATCTCTTTTTCTTTTTTAGCTTATTTAGTTAATAAATAAAAAATGATATAGAAAACGGAAGCAAACATTAGAACCTGGCCTATATTCCCATTGACAAGCAAGTTGCTGCAATTGATATCTCTGTGAATGACACAAGGATCATGTGTGTGTAAATAATTCAAGCCCTTCAAGATTTGTTTCGACCACTTCTTCAGCGCCTTCATCGAAACATGCCTGTGTTTCTTCCTGTACTCCCTCAAATTCCCTGAAGTACAAACTTCAGTGATGAAATTCAGTGTGTTATGATCCTCATCGCGCCATACACTGTACAAGGATATTATATTCTTGTTCTTCAAGTCTCTTAGTAGCCGAACTTCTGAGTAAAGCCTATCAAGCATTGTTGGATCGTCGGTAAAGATTCTCAGCTTTACTTGATTCCATGCTACCTCTATTCCTTCTTCCTGATCAAATGCCCTATACACCTTTTTCACCGCACCAGATCCAAGCAATTCCTCATACCGGCCATAGCGCCCAGTGGGATCAATCTCCACAAACGGTTCTGAGTCCTTATCAAGTGGATCATCATTGAGAGCAGGCATCTACATAGTAAATCAAAGTGTTAGCCAAAAGAACACGACAACAGCCACTCCGTTCAGCAGATAGTGGCGTATGCCACTGATTTATTGCCAGATTCCTATACAAAAGGACGTTAAAAGTCGATGCAACATTAATTGGAATGGAAACAATGGTAATACTTTATGAAGATCAAAACTTTTAACAGTATCTTGGTTTTAAGGTCGCCAGCTTTCGTAAAGAAATCAAAACCATCCAACATGTACAGAAAACCGACGACGAATCCGAAAACAAAAACTCGAAGATCAAAATCGTAGAGCTAAGCAAGAAAGATCAAGATGATATCTACGAGCTCAAAATCGAACAGTCTATATACCAAAACCAATACATTAAAAGTCATAATTCTTACACATGAATACAAAACGAGTTCATCAAGACTAAAAAAACTGCATTCAAGTTCAATAATTTTACGTTACACCAACAAACAAAAAGCAAAAAGTTTCGGCAACCTCGACAAAAGGACCAATACCCTCAAACCCAGGAAGGAAAAAACATCCAAAGTTCACGGAACACATAAAATTCCAATCTTTATCAAAAGAAACACAAAAGCTGAATGCCCCAGAACAGATTAAGCTACACAGACGATAATGAAACAAACAAGAAAAGAAAGAAGAAAAAGAATGATAAGAGTGCTGACCATAACAAGCAATCCAACACAGACCCAGCAAAGTTCTTGGGGCTAAGGAAAGAGAAGAACTGCTACAAGGAGCATAAACTTTTACTTGAAAAAGCAGTCATATCAAAACACGAAAACATGGAAAAGCACCAGAGTTTTTGAGAGGGGTTTATATAGGGATAGGACTTGGACTAGGGCTTAATCACACTTAAAACCTTTTTAATTTATGTAATTTTACTTTTGAGTTTAATTCATAATTAAAATTGCTTTATGCCTAACAGAATATTATGTAATTTGAGTGTAATGTAATTTCTTCCTTATCTATTAAATAAATCATGAGATTATATATAATCAAAATTCAAAATCCTATCGTCTTTGGATTCTTATTGTTATTGGCATTCTTGCAATTTTTGGTCATTCTATATTTTTGAAAGAGAATAAGACGCCAGTTGTGACTTTGACTTGAACACGTTGTTGCGTGTTTGTGGAATCCTTTTGGGATTGTGAAAAAGCTTGAAAAGTCAACTTTTGTCCCTCCTGTCGACTTTTGATCTGGTCCCTTCATGTTTTAGAGTAGTGGGTCCCACACGAAATGTACGATACAGATTCTACTAGACCATCATTCCAGCAAAGGCCGAAAAACGTTTACGCCACAAGCCCTCATCTTCGGGAGTCAAATACCACGTGTTTTATTGCTTACGAAGTCTCTAAATCCTTGAATTATATTATCTTTAATTTTTGTTTTCCAAATCCTTGAGTAAATAGAATTTAAAAGAAATCACGAAAAGGGAATTGTGATAATTAAGATTAATGTAACTACAAATGAAATGATTTTAATTAAATAATGTTTTAAAAAACATTAAATTGGTAAAATAAAAGGTTTAAGATTTAACCAAAATTAGACCGTCATAAAATCTGCTAAAAATGAAATAAAATTTTAAATTTTAAAATATTATTTAAAGAGATTGTCTTTACCTATCGAAAAAAGAAATTATTAAATAAAATTTAATTGATTTATTTTATTTTATAAGAACTTATTAATTTACAAAAATTGACCTAATAATTAATAATTTGATAAGTTTTTAATAATAAAATTTATTAAAATAAATCGAACCGAAAAATTAGACGGTTTAAGATTTTTATAATTAAACTCATGGAAAAATTGGACGGTTCACTGTTAAATCGGTCAAACTGATTCAATTTTAAAATACTGATAATATTAAACATGTGGATTTTAACTCAAATGATACGTATTAATTGCTTATTCAATAATGGCTTAGCTTCCAATTCATTTGTGGACCAAAAATACCAATGATTTTGAATGGAATTGATCGAAATCTTAAAGAGATACCATCCTTAAAGAAGAAGAAATTATTTTCTAAGCAAAACCATTAGTGTCATCGCACTTAAGTACAAGGAACCTCTTTAACTTATTTATTTAACAAAAGAGTGTCAAATTCATTGTACATATGGTTAGATCATAACCTACGGAAGGTGAATAGGTAGGTAACATCTTGTGATCTAGGCTTTTGGGGATCAAAAATTGTGAAGACATGAAATAACATGTGATGGCCATATCAAGTTGCCTTGTACTTCTCTTGATTAGGCATGTGAAATGTCTAAATTCATTCAAACTTTTCTTTTTCAATATTGTTAATCTTTATTTCTTATAAACAACACTTGAAAAAGGAAAATAAAGCTTATGTGTAGACACTCTAATCTCTTTTCCACTCGTACAAGAAGAAGATAAAAGATGACTAAAGGATAACCATTCAATTTTGAGGTTTCTAAGATTAAAAAAAAAAGAGTTATCTTGAAATGGACAACTATGACTCGGACAGCAAATGAGATACAATAGAGTCCTAACCACTTCAACCGCACATTTGTTCACAATTACATCACATGAAGAGATGAAGTAAACCTATAAGCCACTTCCAAACACAATTACCAAGTCATCACCTCCCTAGTAGGTTATTGACAAGGTCCAGTCAACTAGAACACCTCAAGTTAGCTGTTCAAATGAACAAAACAAGGATTTAATTTCCAATTTTTGAAATGTATGAATTGTCAAGGATATTATATGTTTAGTTGATGCCAACTTTTATGTCATAAAGTATGTATGAAGCTTGGGTGATAGGGGCCAGAGAACTATTGGTCATTGTACCTTTAACAAAACCAAAAGCCAGTTGTGAAATGAACACAGGTAACAGCCATAAGATGATATACTAAACTTAACTGGTTTAATAGTAAAAACTTTTGACCGTTTAATTTTTTTATTGTTTGATTTATTTTAAGAACTCTTTATGTTAAAAATGATTAATTTATTCATTAATTAGTTAATTTCGTAAATTAATGTTGTTATAAACTAAAATAAATAAATTAAATTTTATTTAACAATTTCTTTTTAATTAAACTTCAAATTATTCAATCTATGAGGACAATTTATTTTCATCATATTTCAAATTTTTTAATTTTATATAATATTTAATCGATTTTATAATAATGCTAATCAAACCTTTACACAAGAACAAGTTGAGAAAAGGAATTTTTAGAAGAGAAAGAAATAGGTGATATTATGGCAGAAGACAGTCAGTTTGGTTTTTTTTTTAATTGATGCAAAGTGACTCCATACATATAAATGTATGAAAGGATTTAGAGGGAGTCTAGAGATATATTAGATCGGATTTAAGTGAGTCCGTATACAATTAGAACATTTTATCTTAACCAAAATTTTAAGTTAATGAGTCATGAGTCATATTTTTGTATATAACTCATTTCATCTTTATATCTCTTTTGGATAGGAGATTACTCTACTTATAAATTTCCAACATCTCCCTTTTATAACTAAATCCGTCCTTATTGGACCAGCTCCTTCTCAACTCATAACCCATGCAAAGCTATTTAAGTCACTCCATGAATCATCCATTTATCCGAGTCAAATTCATGAGTCTTTATTCATTAGATTTCGTTAACCTAATTTTGATACTAGTCAAGGGCTTTGAGGAGGTTTAAAGAAAAATTTGATCAGATCTATGTGAGTATGCAACTAAGGGATCATATCTTAAGCCGAAATCTTATGGAAATGAGTTGTGAGTCCTAGTTGAAAAATTGGGACGGGTCCAATTTCCCAATAATGTACAGATTGTTAAAAGCTGTTGCAGCTTTAACAGTACATAGACTACGAATACAAAAGTATTCAGGAAATTTCAAGAGATGCAATGGCCCATGGGTCAAGTAGATAGACAGACAAAAGGAGGAGTTAACTCCTTTCGACTTTGGACTCAGTGAGACTTCCTTGTTGGGTTGGCCTTAATTCAAGTCACCAACAACAATTAGACTTGGAAGATGAACCCAATTACCCGTTTTGTTTACCCGGGAGAGGAATGACATGTCGTTTAAACACACAGCCCTTTGTCGCCGAGTGCTGACGATTCCTGTAGAGGGGTACCTACCCAAAAACAGATCCTCTAATCATGGCGGATCACCCACCGGCGATTCCACAGCGTCCCCCGTCGCTGAGAACAATAGAATTAGCCCTGAAGCAAATCGACACCAAGAAGAAGAACCTAAAGAGAGCGTACGATGATCTCCAAGCCCATTCCTCTCTTCTCTCTCCCTCTTTCTCTCTCTCATGGTCCGACCTCGACGCTCACTTCACAACTCTCCAGACCCATCTCAATCTCCGCTTTCAATTCCTCCTCCAGTCGTTTGAGTCGTCGCTGGAGATCCAGAACGACGACCCCGCTTCGAGCTGCCACCGTCTCGACTCTGTTTCCGCCATGGACAAGCTGTGTTCGGCTAGGAATGAGTTAAAAATCGTTTCTTCTGGGGACCAATCGATGACCTATGATAATCCGAGCGATGGTCGGGTTGACTCCGAGGTGACCCGTTCCGGTGACCCTTCTTCGAGTAAAGAGGGGCTTGACAACCCTGTGGTGGCGAGACCGGAGTTGGTAGCTTTTTGTCTAAAGATGAATGGGAAAGGTTTAAGGAAGTATCTGATTGTGCATGGCAAAGAGCGGCGTAAGATTAGAGCTGAGTTATTTAGTGCGATGCGGCTCGCTCCTGACCTAGGAACTATGGTTTTGGATGCTATGGATGGGTTTTACCCGGCAAAATTGCATTTGAAAGGGGCTGAAGAACAGGATTTGAATAGATTGAGGAAGGGTTGCTCGGATTTGTTAGAGGCTTTGATGTTGATTAAGCCTAATTTGAGCGATGAGGTGAGGGAGAGAGCCAAAACTTTGGCCCTGGAATGGAAAAATAAAGTAACATTAAATTGGGAGGCACCTCTAGAGGCACTATGTTTCTTGTATTTGTTGATGGGATATGGTCTGCAGAGTGTGTTTGATGTGAGTGAGCTAGTGGATTATTTGGTTGTTGTTGCTAGATTTAAGCAAGCTTCACATTTGTGTAGAGCTTTTGGTATGGGAGACAAAGTTGCTGGTAAGACTTTTTTTTTTAATGCTGCTTCATATGCCTGCTTGAATTTGTTTCGTTTTTTTTTTATGTTCATGTTTGTGCTTAGTGTTCATGGAACGTGAATGGACACAAATGGCGTGTTTGTGCTGTTGAGTTTGTCATTTCTGGTTGATCTCAAAATTTGGTACTTGGTTAATCATACTACGTTGTGTAGGATGTCCTTGTATGTGCTTCTTGTTCGTTTGTTCCTTCGTAATGCTTTTATAATTTGGTTTTTCTCATACACGGGCTTAAGCATCTGAAACTAAACGCATGTTATGTATCTACTATCATTTGTAGTCCTAGAAGTAGATGGATTTATGCAGTATTAGATGATTCCAATTAAAATTTTTCTTTTCATCTTGGGACTCGAAAGTTTTAGCAAGTAACAATAGAGAAAATGCCTGAATTTTAATTCAGTGGAAATTGATGATGCTTAAGACAAGAAAACAAATGAAAGAACAAACTTTCTTCTCAGAGGCGATATGCAAGGATACGAAGTAGCAGATTTATTCCATAATGGAGAGTTTGTACTAGTGGATATAGGTCAAACCATTGCTCAATGACTAAAATCTTCTGTATTGTGTCAATATGACTGACAAAACTACTAGCATGAACAGCTTAATTACTGTCAAATCAGAACCATCTTCAATAATTCTACTGCTACATGTTGCTTATTGAATAACAATGGACGAGAATGGTCTGATGCTTAGATTTACATCCTTATCAGTCAGTCGGAGTTTGTAGTGATGATGCAAAGAAATTCTCTCCATCTATGATTGAGGATGTAATTGCTAAGTTTCCATTAGATTTTGGTTAGGAAGATTTAGTGGGGAACTCTCTTGGTAAACGAAAACATGAATTACGACGCGTTGATCACAGGAAACCTACTGACATGATTTTTTAGGTCATAGAAAATTGCTTTGATATTGTTTAATTAGCAAATAAGTTTAGAATAATAACAAAAAGGAGTAAGCTGTGAATGGACTATTAAAAGTTGTGGATGCCTTGGTCTGGACTCTGACTGACCAACTCTTGATGATAGCACATGCCAAGAGTAGAGTCATGTCAACAACGTCAACTGCTGATCAGGAATAGAAATACCTGATTTATATACCAATCGAAAATGCATTTTATTGTCCTTCATTGCTCCCCACTAATTGAGTCTGATGGATACCTATGCCTTTGTCCTCTGCTCTTCAGATATCATTAGTAAACTTATAGACACTAGCAAACAACTTCTGGCTGTGAAATTCATTTTTGAATTTGGGCTGACTGACAAGTTCCAGCCAGTTCCACTTTTGAATGCTCATCTGAAGGACTGCAAGATTTTCACAAAAAAAGTTTGCAAGGACAAAAATGCCTCTATTAAGTACCAGGTAATCTTCCATCCTTTTGATTATTAGCTCAGCATTCATTGAAGTAGTTCACTTTCTCTGCACCTGAATAAGTTCTCTTGCAGAATGAAGTCAGATCCAGAGAAGTTAATTCCTTGAAATCCGTACTTAAACTCGTTGAGGATCACAATCTTGAGTCTGAGTTTCCAGCTTCAGAGCTTAAGAAAAGAATTGGAATATTGGAGAATCAGAAAGAAAATGCAAATGCTGTTAGCAAGCAACTTGCAACATCTGCTGACAACAGATCTCAGCAGCAGCTGCAGGCTGGGAAACTCAAGCAGATAAAGAAGCAGAAAGGAAAGCAGCAGCCAAAGAAGCAGCTACAGCAGAGTGGGAATAAGCGTCCTCGAATAGTTGCACCTCCCAGTCCTGCAGCTGGGCCATTCATTGGTCACGGATCAAGTTCGATATCTCCATATCAACATTCTCATTTACAACCAGCGCCGATGTTACCAACAGCTGGTTCATATGGGGTAGTGGGTTCCTCAATTCCCGTAGCCCCTTACATGGGTTCATCAGCTCAACCTTATGGTTTAGTGGGATCTGCAGTGTGCTTTACTGGGAACTCTGGCCCTACTGCAACCTATCAATATTCTTCAGAATCACATACATCATCTGTCTATTATGAGAGGCCTGCTGCTTATGGTGGGTATAGTTATCCACCTCAACACCATCAACCTTATTATCCTATTTAGTTTTAGGTGCTTTTCATGATGACACATACATTTGGAAGTATGAGCTTTTTCCACCATTTGCAATGATGCTTGATGAAGAAGAAGCTTTGCATCTTCAGCCACTGCAGATGTAGTCCATCAACTCAATTTTGTTGATAGGATTTACTCCCTTTGAATGTTTATTAGTATCATGATGATTATCAAACAAAAAGCAGAAGGTGATCGCAATTACTAATTATTCGCGACTTAAATGTCAGTGGAGATGTTGCTTCTTGATGTAGAGGAGCTATGGAAATTTCATCTACATGAAAATAAAACTGAGCATCAGATTTCTATGCATTATCTTAAGCAGTCATTCTGCTTATTTTGAAATGCTTTTTAAGGTACGAGCAAGCGCAGTGCTATGCAATCGCGTTCGGGTCCCTACTAATTTTTCACGCATCTCTTTTGAAGTTTTCTATTTTCCTTATTTTCATCATGCCCTTGAGGATGGCCTGGCCTGATCACCCCTTTGTATCATTTCATCCGTGCATCCAAATTACCACTTGGTCTTTCTGCTTTGCCC
>JANZXP010000196.1:43299865-43321104 GCA_027576715.1 Erythroxylum flavicans | reverse complement strand
GTCTTCGTTTTGGGTCAGTTTTGTCCTGCCTGTTCATGGGATTTGTTTCTATTTGTCGCCCTGCTCTGGACTCTTTGTGTGTTCTTATCCCACCCACGCTTCTTTGAATGTATTTGTGCAAGGCATGGGCTAGGCTGATCCAATCTGCGTTGTTTGAGATGAACGTATTGAACTAAGTTCAGGAAGTTAATTAGTGTAACGAATGGCTCCTTTACAGCTTTTTGTTGGCTAGTATGAATACAAAAGACAAGCAACCGTCTTGAGGCCCCATCAATTATCATTACTTGCCTTCTTGTTGGGAATCTTTTTGTGATGGGTTTCAAGTGACAAGCTTCTGTTCATTCACGTGTCAGGATATTTCTCAAGGCTACCTGGATGGAAAACTATGCCTAGTACTAGTAATCAGAACGTGATGCTGCTTTATATCTTTGTTTCCTATCTTATGATTTGCCTATTCTGGAAAATAATTTCGGACCGGTTTAATGGCAGGAACTTTTTTGTCTCAGGATGATCTGAAAGTACAAATGTTGGGAAGACATTATTGGCAATCATAAATATTCACGTACAAAACGAAACAAGATCCTAGGCGAGACTCGATAGAGTAAACAGGAAGGGTTGTACTTGTACCATTCCGATATTTTTATTTCGGAAAAATCTTAAACATTTATAAAGATTCTTCAAGGAACGAACCCTAAAGAAGGCAAGTGTCTGTTTGTTCTTGTGGGTCATGGCAAGCAGTCACTCACTCTGGTAGAAAGTGATTTGCCGTCTTGAAGTTGCAATTTCAACACCCTGGAATAAAGTGATTAAACCTGTTCACCTATTGCCCAAGTTGGAACTTAAAGAAGGCGGCAATGTCGAGGAGAGGTCTAGTCTAATCCTTTCAAAAAAGCTGCCATATCAAGGTTTCAGGTAAAGTGGTAGAATTTCCAATTCAATCACTTCAATGATTTACATCAATAATTGGTATTACTCACTCATCTAGCTTAGTTCTCAATATTCCCATGAAATAAAGATCTTTCACAGTTGTAATCTCATTATGCGTTTCCCATTAGTCTTGGATGGATTCATAATTTACTAAATTTGTTTTCACCAACTTACTAATTACTTGCTTTCCTCATTGGAGCCTGTGATATAATGAATCAATAATGGCATATCACAGTTCTGGTAAAACGACAATGATCTTCTGGAGATTATTTAAATGAAGTTAATATCATTTTCGAGATGTCGCATATAATCAACGTTTTTGGTGGTGAAAGAAACATACATACATATAATAATAAAAATAGAAAGTAATAATATGAAGGACTACGTGACTCACGTTTTGTGATGTTTGATAGAAGGTCAATTGAGACGCATCTAAATTCATTGTAGCAAGTCATTTGTGTGTATGAACCAGACCTAACCTCTTATCATTTTGATTTTGATTGGAACAAACACTTTACTCAATTCCCTCCCCACATCACAGACACTTTACATTTATATACGTTTTCATAGATAAGAAATTGATATTTTCTTAAATATTATATAAGAGATTAAAATATAAAAAAGTAATTTATCTTTAAGTTTTGTTTAATATGTAACTATTAGACGTCAACAACTAAATAAAATATTTTTATTTTAAAAATAAAAATATAAATATAAATCAAAAACTAAAAATTATGACAAAAAATAGAGGTGAACATAATCGGTATCAAACAAGTTTTAATGCCTTTTTTTAGTGTTAATTGATCTTCTTTCTTTGTAGCAATCAAGTCTCAAAAGCACTAAAATGGGTTAGATTGATATTTACTTAACTAGATAATAAGAACCTTTTGGTCCTATCCTAGATTTTCTTTCCTTAACATTCCATTTTCCTTTTATTTTTCATATTTACTCAACATCCAAACATATGAAATGCATTTAATTAAACAGATATTCGTTATTAATGTTTTAGGATTTTCCATTATACACAAAACACTTACTCTTTCTTTACTTGTGTACATCAAATACACAGCAGAAAGAGCAATTGAGCCCCTAACGTTTATACTGAAATCTCACTCGGACCATGACATAAATCTTAATATTTGTAAATCGTTTAATATGCACTCTAATGTTTGAAAAATGTTCAAAACAGCTCCCACAATTAGACAAAATTATTCGAAGCTATTTTGAATGTTTCGTAAATGTTAGAATTTATTTTAAATATTTTACAAATATTAAGGTTTATTTTTAAACGTAATAAAATGTTACGATTCAACTCAAAATTTAGTCTTTTTGCCTTCAAGTATTGAAGTATCAAAGTTTTAAGCGATACAATAATAAGGAAAAACAAAAAGAAATGTAAATTACAGAAAATGCCCCTCATCTCGCCCTTTTTAGACGTGTACTCGCTATTGACTCTCCACTCACTCACACTACTCTCCTTTCCTCTCCCCCCCTCCCCCCCTCCTAATGGACAACTGCTATGACTCCGCCCTTCAGCTCCGGCATGGAGGCGATCCGCAGGCGAGGCAGGACTCAGATGCCGGTGGTGTTGCTAGTGGCGCCAGGTACAAGCTGATGTCACCGGCCAAGCTTCCGATCTCACGGTCGCCGTGCATCACGATTCCTCCCGACCTTAGTCCCACTTCGTTTCTCGAGTCTCCGGTTTTACTCTCTAACGTTAAGGTTAGCGGTTGTTTGAATAAATTTTCGCTTTTGTTGTTAGTTTGTGCTTTGTTGATGAAAAAGTGGAGGAAAGTGAAAATGTTGGGAAATGGGCTTGTTTTTTCCGTACTGTTAGCGTGGTTCTTGGTTTGGTACATCAGTTGGGTGGAACTTGAAGTCTGTGGTTACCTTTTTGGAAGCGTAAGATCTGTTTGGATGATGAGGAAAGTGAGAGAAGTGCTAATTTACTGCTTTCTGTTGCGAAACACAGTTGTTGATTTGGACAATTATAGTTAGTGAAGCATCTACCAGTGGAAGAATCGAAGTTTTTATCTTTTTGACATTTCTTTTCTTTTTGTTTGATGTTGATCAAAGGAACGGTATTGTTTATAGGTTCGTGTGAAGTAGGACAATCTGTTAAGTGGAGAATTTATGAGGACTTGGATGGGTTGATGGTGGGATTTGCATTTCTGTGTTAAAACTAAAAAATTTTAGAAGAAGATGCTCTTTGTTTGGCCTTATAGACTCAAAAGTTGAAGTTTTCAGTTACTATATTTGTCTTGTTTTGGGGTTTTTGTGACTAGAGCTTATGTGTTTTTAGTGCTCATGTTGGAACCTGAAGTTTGATTCTGATGCTTGAACACGTGGATTGTTCTATTGGAAGTTGTTTGGAGAATATTGCTTTATACTATTTGTATAAACTTTTTGCTTTTTTTTTTCCCCCAAATGCCAGTGTTGTTTTTTCACAAAATGAATCTTACACTTTTTCTTGTGCTTTTGGTCTGTCTACACCTGAAATGTATTGTTGGATGTTCCTGTAGAAGTAAGAAGAAAAAAAAGAAAATAGGGAGAGAGAGAGAGGCGGCTATTGAAGATTTTTCCCATTTAATTATGTAGAATACGGAATAAATGCATGAACTGGAAGATTGATAGTTGTTATGTGGAGCATGAATCCAAGGAGCTAAGACATTGGGTGGGTCAAGGCAACGTATAACCAATATTTTCTTTGGTGAGAAGATACGTGGATGCATATATATGATTTAGTGAGCTTATGACCCTATCTAGCACCGAATGCAGTGAAACAAAAAAGTGACATGTCCAAGCATATGCCTTTGATTTTGGACTTCGCTCCATCAAGTCTACACATAGTATCTTCTTGGGCTAAAAGACATGTTATGTAAAGATAGCATAACTAATTATTCCTTGTGCGAGCTTTCTTTATTAGTAGTGGCACATATGATCTTGAAAGAATCATTTTGCTTACATCATATGGTTAAATGCTGTATTAGTTGAGTCATTGTTGATACATAAAGATAGCATTACTAATTATTCCTCATTTGAGCTTTGTATATAGTAGTGGCACATGTGATCTTGAAATAATCATTTAGCTTACATCATTTTGTTAAGTGCAGTTTTCTCTGTCTATTTATTGATCCTGATGAGGAAGGATTTTTTTTTAAGATTTGCAGATGATGTATTGCGAGAAGTGTGGAAACAGTAGTGTGAATGCTATTGCATTTACTAGTTGAGTCATTGATGTGGACCTTAGAACATATAAGGATAATGCAATTTTCCCCATTTCATTTTCTCTGTTAATCCTTTTGTTTAGAGATCAGTCATCTGTCAGTATTAGAAGAAATGGGTATGGCATTCAGTTAGCATGGCTTAACAAAGAGAATTCTAAATGAACAGGTTCTTACAATTTATTGGTTTTGCAGGCAGAGCCTTCCCCTACTACTGGCTCCTTTGCTAAACCTCGAACGGCACATGGCCCTCTTGTCTCAAATTCTTATTCTGCAACTAGAGTTTCCTGTACTGCCATTGGAGAAGGAAATTCTTGCTGCTTTGAGTTTAGACCCCATGCTACTTCAATCATGGTAATTTGTGATGCAACTGTCACTTATGAGCATGTCAACCTGATTTAAAATTTTGAGTAACAAATTATAATCAGGATATATCATGATGCAAATCCTTCTTGATTTTTGGATATAGTAGCTCATACTGTTAATTTGCATAATTTAGTAGCTATCTTTTGCTTTTCCATATTTATTTGTCTGCAAGAATGAGTTGTTGGTTAGAAATTTTTACTTGCCTGACATTTTTCATTGACTTCAAGGTTCCTGCAGATGTGATTGCCTGCAGAAGTGAACAATCCGTTCAAGTCCAAAACCAATGCCAGTCTCAATCATTTTTGTCATCATCTTCCATGCATAAAATTGAGATGGCGGTCTCTTCAAGTGAATTAAGTCTATTGGCACCTGTGCATATGGTTAATACTGGGACTGGTTCACCTGTTGAAGTTGATCATGATGAACTAAACCAGAATGGGCTCACTAATAGTGGTCTTCTGGCATCTCAACCTGATCATAAAGGAGGAGGTGGGGCTCCCATGCTGTCTGATGATGGGTACAACTGGCGAAAGTACGGACAGAAGCATGTGAAAGGAAGTGAATTTCCACGGAGCTATTATAAATGTACGCATCCTAACTGTGAGGTGAAAAAGCTATTTGAACGTTCACATGATGGACAAATAACAGAGATTATCTACAAGGGGACACATGATCATCCAAAACCTCAACCCAGTCGTCGATATACCTCTAGTTCTGTTCTGTCTGTACAAGAAGAAAAATCTGACAAGATTTCACCTTTACCAGGACGAGATGGTAAAGTGGAAACTCATTAGGTTTCTCTTTGTCAGTCATCATTGTTCTTGTTATCCATTAATTGGATCTGCTTCATTCTGTTCTGTTGTTCCTCTGCAGACAAATCATCGGGTTTATGTGGTCAACCATCTCAATACGTTGAGCAAAATGGAAATCCTGAACTGTCTCCTCCTATTACAGCCAATGATGATAACACAGAAGGTGCTGGGGATGATGACGATCCCTTTGCGAAAAGAAGGTATTAATTAATTCAATGCAGTCTTAAATTATTGCGCAATACTGTTTAACAAATGATGTCCTAAACAATGTAAAGTCATTTGCCTGAGCAGGAAGATGGATACTGGGGGTTTTGATGTTACACCAATAGTTAAGCCGATAAGGGAACCACGCGTTGTAGTTCAGACTCTGAGTGAGGTAGATATACTGGATGATGGGTACAGGTGGCGCAAATATGGGCAGAAAGTGGTGAGAGGCAATCCTAATCCAAGGTATGTTTTTGATTTGTTGATTTGAGTTGAATACTTATTAATCCTCTTACTAATGAACATCTTACTGTCAACTTTGACATCTTCTGAACCCATGACATGATACGATGATTCATGCATTTGATACGGGGGATGTTCATTTATCTTGAGTCTGGATATCGTACTGGCCATTACACATTTTTCTGTAGTGTAATAACTAGTCTCATTAAATATTATTCTCATGTACTCAGTAGATATTATTCTCATGTACATATATATCTTTTTTTTGGATCTAATGCCGTGTTGGAATCATGATTAAAAATTATGTTAGGTTGTTCCAATCTTATGGATTATACTTGAACAAATTACAAGCACTGGAGACATGATTGGACTGTCAATAACTATTTTTTTCAGATACCTTATTTTGTTGTATATCTTCCTGGCATCCTGACATGTTGCAGAGAGAGTTTTTAGGGAGCCTGTAAATTCAGAGTTATCTGAAATTTATATCATATGATTAACCTTCTGTTTTGTGGGTTGGAATCAATTTGTCCCTTGGTACTCGGGCCTTTTTCCTTCACTGCATCATTTCCACCTCCCAATTTTAATCATGTGGTGTGAGACGATTAACAATGCATTGTTTAAGTGAATACATGTATAAAATTGTTGCTGCTAATGTTGATGGTGGTGGTGTCATTTGCTGTTTGATTGTTTAGGAGCAGAATTTATGACATTCTGCTTCCTTTATAACTAAGCAAAGAGATAGGAATACTTGCCTTGTTAGGTCAGGAAATAATTAGTTATAAATAGTTGGAATGTTTTCATTCTTTGTCTGGCAATTTGATGTGGTCGGCTGTCTTTTAACATCTTTATGTTCTTCAATTTTCCTTGCGAGGATAAAGATTGCATCTTACATCTACTGTTTCTTTTTGCTTCAACTCACATCTTCTTCTTGTACAGGAGTTATTACAAATGCACAAATGCTGGATGCCCAGTTAGGAAACACGTGGAGAGGGCATCTCATGATCCAAAAGCAGTTATAACCACCTATGAAGGAAAACACAACCATGATGTGCCTACAGCAAGGACCAGCAGTCACGACGCAGCAGGCTCTGCCGCATTGAATGGACCGCAAAGGATGAGATCAGGTGAAAATGACACAATTAGCCTTGATCTTGGTGTTGGGATCAGTTCAGCTGCTGAAAATAGATCCAGAGATCAGCAACAAGCTTTGCATTGTGAACTTGCAGAAATCCAAGTGCAAACAAGTGGTTCCAGTCTCAGAATGGCTCAAGTAAATCCAATTACGAGTTACCGCGCTGTTTTAAATGGTGGGATGGATCACTATGGATCTAAACAAATCGCAAATGATGGCCGTAGTGTTACAATTCCACCTCTAAACCATTCGACGTATCAGTATCCACAGACCATTGGAAGATTACTAACTGGTCCATGAAGTTGTTGGCGTGGTTGCAAAGGAAATAAATTCCTATCGAGTTCCCGTTTTCCTTTTTATAAAGCTGCAGAGCCCCTTCACACCAAAATGCTAGAATCTGAATTCCAGGATATGACTTGTTCAATTGTTCTTTCTTACTATTCCTAGCGCTGATCTTTGTATTAGTTTCCTGGATGTATATTCTACCATTTCCAAATAGTGTATTCTTTTTCAATCAACTTTGCTCAACATGACGATTTGTACGAATATGAAAGTGACAGGTATTTATTCCCAATAGAAAGATTGATGTACACAGCGCTTGAAGTGCATGCCTTACTGTGAGAATATATTTTAGTTATTTCTGAGTGCTCATGTATTTTTCGCGACTTTTATGCTTTATATCCGAGTGATGTAAAATTGTACCGTAGGTGAGGCCCGTCTATTTTCTTTTTTGGATAAATACAAAACCATAATCATTGTCCCAATTTTACAGCTACTTGTCACCGTGACGTCAATAAGCAGGCAGGCAGGCAGGCAGGCAGGCAGGAAGCAAACAAAGAAGGCTCTTAGGTTGGACCATGTAAGTCGTCCTTTCCTCTTCTTTTCTGAGATAAAATCCAAATGATGTTTCCCTATCTTTGTTCCCTTTCTATTTATATTATTTGTTTCCATTGTGGTGTCATAAACTTTTGGTGATCTTTTGGCAGGGGCATTGTACGTAGCATACAAAATGCCTTAAATTCACCATTGTGCCTTTGATTCACTAGCTGGAAATCATGCAGCCACGTTATGGCCAAACTCTCCACTGAACAAACTTTTCAAAGCTAATCCTTCCAGAGTCTATAAACCTTCCTGCATTGAGAGCTTTAATATTTACCGTTAGAGCGGCGTGGAAACTAGGCAGAGAGAGAGAGGGCAGAAATGCTGGCTTTGTGGTTGTCCTTGAAGGAGAGCGTTAGCTGTGGCTCTAGGCTAAGTGATGTGGTTTACCGGCCAGAACTATGTAAATGCAACCTCAGACGGAGCGGCACGCCTAATAAGGAAAGCTTAAACAGCAAGCGCAATCATCAAATTAGGAACTCATATCGTGAAGTTATTATCCGTTGTCATAATTCACGCACACAGTTTTGTGGTAAGTTACAAATCGTAATCAGTTAGAGATGTTCTAATATTTGTTTCCACGCCAATGTCGTCCACTAGGTACAGATTAATGAGGTCCTGCAGAAAAATTCCATAACTGCGCAATGACAACAATGTGAAGAGCTAAACCATCTTTGTGTTTGAAGTTGATGGTCCATTAGTAGTTTAATCTGGCTTATCCAGCAAAGTGACAAGTACCTCATTACTAGTAGTATCATACCCTCTTTTCTGAAAATTTGGATTCTTCTTGTATCTAAACAGAGTTGAGCATAGGAGACCCAGCAAGAATTATCACTGAGATGATCTTCAGAAGAGCGTCAATAAATCCATCAGAGCCATCTAGGAAGATCAAAAGGGTCCTCAGGGTGAAGAGCTCAATTGAAGTTCTTGAAAGATTTGAAAGCTATACGGAAATGGTAAAGCAGAACGCATACGAGCAATGCAAGGCACATCCAAGAAGCACGGTAGGTGGAAATGAGCTGCTGCGTTTTTTTGGCACCACAATGTCCTGTTGCTATGAAAAGTCAATAAGAGTTCCTCAGCTATGCAGAGACCCTCTTTGCAGAGTCTGCAGATTAATTCAATCAGATTTCCAGACTGGTGATATCAGGCGGAACGGTACTCGGTTTAGTACAAATAGTGAGGAATTGAGTGATAGCATCATTACCTTTCCACAATTGAGCGATGAGAAAAGGGAAAGAGCAGTAATTCTGTGCAGGATACTTGCTGGTCCTGTCGTTAACAAGGAAGATGGGGCGTGTGATTCAATTGGAAGCGAACATATTGACTCCAAAATTATAACTGTAAAAAATCCATGTGCTGTACTACCCTGCTTTGTAATAGTTTTCTCCTGACAGTGCAAGCTGAATTTGTATGATATTTATCTTCTTGTTAAACATAACCGTGGAATGGAAACCAACGTGATCAAGATTAAACCATATTGAATTCAGCTAAACCTTACTAGCCACCCACGTGTAGTAATTAATTGGAATTCATATACCAGCTAGGTTGCTAAACTTGTTAACTAACGAGTAAATCTTTCAATAGTTTACACATTTTATGGTTCTTGTTCTCACTACAAGCAAAAGCAGGCAAGGTGTAAAAATATGGAACAAGACAACATTTTATGCTGCAAAAGATTGTAAAGGGTCCAGTTCACCGCTACACAGTGTGTTGTTGCGACACTGTTATGACGTTAAACTACAAACAACAGGTAAACATTCCAACTTTTATGTTGAGACCTAAGCATTGAAAAACGGTAAGTTTGTCACCTCCACGCACAAGAAGCAACCAGAGGCTGGCCCATCCAGCCAAGATACAGAACTCCATCTCTTTCTTCCAGAGTATACTTCTCTGAGTAGTTCTCTAGCAGAGTTTTGATGGTAGCATTTATGAAAGAACTCAGTGGATAATGTGCAAACCCAGCCATAATAAACCTTGACTTCCACTTATCCAGAAGTTCATGACGTTCAACTCTCTCAGCACCCTCACATGCTATAATGTTGACGACCTCCCGAGCCAGGCAATGCTGCTCAACATTGATCCGTTCCTTGTGATCCCTTGGTAGGGTAACATCTATGGATTCAAAGATAGGTAGATAATGGTTCATGGTCTCAATAAAGCGAGGAACGAATGCTGCAGTATTGGTATTGGACTCTTGTTCAACAAGAGTAACAACCTTGGGAGATAAGCCCTTAACCAACCTCAACAGTCTGTCCCTATGATTTTCAGTGCCCACGCTTTCATCTGGTACATGATGAAGCATCAAGGCAAAATTAACAGCAATGGCTTCCCCAACTTTAACTACAAGATTTTCGAGTTGAACTTCTGATGCAGAAGACCTTGCCGCATGGAACTCAAACGGAACCATATATGATGCAGCAAGCCTCGACAGTCTTTGTCCAACTATGTCAAGCCCTCCTCCCCGAGCATAAGCAGATACAGAATCATCAATGCCTGTAATCCGGATATGTGGGGGTCCTCCAGGCCGAGCAGCAAGAGCTTGGATTAAGGTGATCCACTGTGTGCCTTGTGTAATTTGAAAATCAATTATGTGGATTTTATTTTCATCTTTCATTGCTTCAGCAATTGCTCCATTGGCTGACATATATCCAAATTTGAAGTATGGGCAGACCTCATACAGTAGATGCATGTACGAAAGGAGATCACCACCGGCAGCCTCCTTGCATCTTAGAGCTTTGTAGATGGTACTTCCTGAGGATGCTAACTTTGCAACCAGGCCTTCCAGCATGTAAGCTCCCAATCGTTGGATTGGTTCACCACAGACAGACACCATCTTACGTAACTCTGTCATTAACCATTCAACTGTGAACATGTCACCATTCTCAATAGCTCGAGCACAAAAGCAAAGCATTTCTTTCAAATCTTTTCTGGACATCATCTCCATAAAAAAATCCCATTTTTCTGACTCAGACGTAATTTGGTTGGATGCAGCTGATGTTGTCATTGCACAAACATCAAAATTGTCCAAATCAGGCCCAAGCATAGCAATTTCAAGTTCTTTTACTTTGTGAGCAACATAAGATTCACTGGCTGGTGATTCGCTAGTATTTTCTGGGGAGTCATGCATATCTAATGGGTATGAATGTGAATTTGGCTGAGAAACTGCACTGTTATTTGCTGACAAACTAGCAGTGGATGAGGAATTTTGAACAGGGTAATTACCAGATTCAGAGGATGATTCAAGGTTGCAGTACTCTTCAAAAATCTCAGCAGAAAACTGCACCCTGGGTCCTCCATCATTAGAACACGGACAGTGATCCAGATTCTGAATGGAAGGCCAGCTATGGGACTCGTGATCTTGCACAGGTTGACCAAATAACCCGTAAGATTCTTTTCCAACAGTATTTCTCTCGGATTTTTGCATCTAAGAACACTTGTATTAGCTCACAGCAATACTTGATAAACTTTCACAAACCAATTCCCTCAAACCCCAGCTACTGGTCTTCTGGATGCCAGCAAGTTTGAGTTATAGCAACTGCATCATCTTTTCCACATTACAAACAGTGTCTTCTTCTGTAGTTAGAATTATATTGAATGATCCAATCTGCAGGAATACCAGATGAGTAGAGTATATCAGATTACAGTAACAGTATATATCAAAAAATAACTAGAGATAGAAGGAAGAAAGTACCTTGCAAAAACATATATCCATTTTTACATAAAGAAGATTCTAATCTGTGATATCTATGAGAACATCCCTAAAGGAAATGATGCTTCATGGTAAAAGTTGCAACTAGCAGCTGCAAGCACATAACTAATCTCACCCCTTTAACCGGTATTTAAACCTGTGAATCAAATAACAAGTTTTTCCTGACCTGATCACTGGCCAATGTCAACAGTAGTCTATCTTAATAAAATATATGGCGTTACTGAAGTTTCACTTTGAGATTCGTGCATGCTCTATAATGATCGAAATGGCATTTGAAGGTGTATCAGCAAACTTAATATGAAGAACCATATTGAGCATGCAGTAAGAGGAAAGGAAAAGGGGGACGGAAAACGTTTGAAACATAATAACCTTCGAGAATCAGATATAAAGAATTATGCGTGTTCACTTCATTTAAGAACAACTCCTCTCCTCTTTACATGACACAAAGTTTCTATACCAAGACTGGAATTCCCATAAAGATTCGAACTTTATGTCCTGCTATATGTTCTCTGTGGTCTATGTGCAGGCTTTCCACCAAATAACTCTAACGCTACAACGGAAGCTGAAGGCAAATCCTCTATTTGCTAGAGCAAGAAAATTGTGAGTTCTAAGGATTTCCCACTATCCCAACTTCAAAAAGATCATACCTTTACCTAGCAACCGCAGCTCAAACCTAACAAATAGATAGAAGATTCCATACAAAAGGGTTTTAAATACAACAAACAACAATTAGCAGCAACAAAATTTGAATTCAACACAGACCCATATCTGTCTCAAAATCATTTTCCAAGACATACCTTCAAAATTTCAACCTTCTTCAGGTTTGATTTTCTGGTCTTGTTTTCTTCAAATATCAGAGACAACCCAAGGATAAGCGACCTCTTATCTTATAGGCTTGTTTAATACTGATCAAACCAACCTGTTGAATTCCGCAGTATTTACATATCTGCCACGAGATTTGTCTCATTCGACAATCTTGCGCTCTCGTTTCTTAATATTTAATTAAGGACTCTTTAAGTGGACTGATGTGTTGGGGTCAACTGCATCCGCATCCATGGTAATTGGTAATAACATGACGAATGCAAGACAACGTCGACACCCACTTTTTCCATAAATTTCTCCCCTAATATGCAAAGGTACGGTTGGTATTGGATCCTTATAATTATATCTGGCTCATGGTTGTCAAAAGTCACAAAAGGACAAGATCCTTTGGTCAAGTTACTGAATAAATGTTTTATCAACTTGTTTTAACTACAGTCAAAGTTACAGAATAAATGTTTTATGCACTTGTTTAACTACAGTCAAAGTTACAGAATGCATGTTTTATGCACTTGTTTAACTACAGCCAGCATTGTTTTGTTTAATATCAAACCTTATCCTGGTTAAGGTTTGTGGGTAAAAAGGATAGTGTCCCAACGTGTGGTATTGGACCCACTCGCTTTACATTACTTTCTGTTCTTCTTAACTTCAACTTTTTTATCATCTCTTCAAACCACATCAGACCTTTCTTCCTTCAGTTAGGGAATGATTACCTCCAAATGATACCAAAAACAAGGGAAAAGAGGAGTGAATAATCCGTCTTTCTTATCCTTTTTCTCGCAGTGACTGCTCCCGTCCATGTTTCTTTCTTCAATTCTTATTGCCATTGTAAGAAATAGACTCTTAACTTCAATCATGAATAGGGCTAATTAAGACCTTAAGCAAATGGGTTGTGAAAGAAAATACAACTCCTCTCACATGGGATGGTAAGTTCTCCACCATAAATGGCACATTCCTCTCTGTGCCTATGTTTTGTAATGCAATGAACTTAAAGGTCATACCCACTTGCTTCTGCCTACGGTTTAATATAAAAACTGCTTTGTGCTATTAATGAGATAACCCATTTGGGAATTTCAGTTATCTATATGTGTATAGACTAGAGTCCATTATGCTTATCTTCAGTCTAAGCAATGGGAGAAACAAACTCCAAAATATGGCTTTTTTTGGTTTAGATTCTTAGTAGCCAAAGTTGACTTTCGTAAGGAAAATATGACTTTGGTGGTCTCTCTCTCCCTGCCGACCACTTTATGGTTCTGTGGGGATTAAGAATTTGTAAGCCTTTCTAATAAGGACACGAATGTGTTTGTGTCCTTTTCATTGTAATTAATGTTGATTCTTCATATTTTGATCTTGATTTCTACACAGATTTTGCATACATTCCCATAGAAAGACAATTTCCAATTTTTTCTTATATTTTGCCTATCTTTTATTTGCCAGTTTTTTAGAAAATTAAAAAGATGTTAGTCTCAACCAATATTTTAAAAGCTAGACTGAAAGTTAAATCGATAAGATAAGAGATATAAAATTTAAAACATTCAACTAGAATTATACAGTGATTTATTGTTTTAGAACCAAAAATAAGAAATGAATTGCTTTGAGGTAAGCATTACATCATTTACATGCAATATTGACTCTTGACATTTTAAAACAAAGTTGAAATTCGATTAATGAAGTCATTTTCAATTCAACAAAGTTGACCAAATGGACACCACGTCATTCAATTGCTGAATTTCGGTGAAAAGATTACATCATCATAGGTCCACATGAGACAATCTTAAAGTTCAAACGTAAGACCTTTGAACATCTTCAATTCCTATCTTGTTCTGTGGCCTCAATTTAGCATTCATAGCTGCATCGTCATCTTCTAATCATAAACATTTCAAGTCCCCAATAACGAACAACTTTAGATCATTCATTTCTTAAAATTCAAAGCTTGGAAAATGAACTCTGTTGGAGTTTTTTACGCTGGTCTTGACAGGAAAATGGAAAAGGACAACTTTCCTAGAAAATGGATAGATACTTACATAATCTATCAAACAAGACACGAAAAGGGATTTTGACAAGAAGAACGTGAGGAACCAGTATAACCTTTTCATCACTCCATATCAGATTCAAAAGTCTTGAGTCAATGGTTTTACAAGAAGAATAACTTTTTTTTTCGACTTTTTATTACTTGAAACCGAAAATCTGTTCAAGGAAGAGGGAGATAATTTATCGTCACGACCACTGAAGCAGTCAATGAAACGTGCCTTACTAAAGAAGTTGAGTAAAATGAAAGAATGGTAAAAGGAAGTCATGAAGATTTCGTCATTGCTTACTTGAGAGCCAACATATCATCTGTCACCTTAATTTATACATACCTTGTTTCATAAGCATTCATTCATCTAATAAATAGGATCCATAAAAATTAAATGGACAGATGCTTATCGAACAGGTTAGATATAGAGTAATATGAACCCTACTTGAGAACATTTTGTGGATAGTGATTCATGTTTAAGGTAGTCCTGAGGGATTTGAGTTTTTTCGTTTTGGGAAAAATATAAAAATGACTCAATCCTTAGCTAGGAAGGTTGCAAGTTGGAGAAATTATGTACGAATGAGTGGAGACTTGGGTGGATTTGTCCCCTATTAAATCAACCAAGTTGACTTGACATTCGATACAACGACAACAAACGAGGTAGGTTGGAAATAAACATTATGGAAAGGCATTATTATATTTTGGTAGAGACATTGGTAAATCAATTTTAAAATATTTTATTTAATTTAATAACAAAGTCTATGGTCTTCTTCTTGATTTATATTAAGTTGATCAATGACCTTTTTTTGTTATATACTTTATCATTAACTCGAAACGAGGGAGCCTTAGAGCAACTAGTAAAATCACCTTTACGGAAAAAGCTAAAATCATTATCAGCTAGAAGTCAATATTAGGTTTGGTTTGAGGGACTGACATCAGGCTTCAAGGAAGATTGGTATCAAATATGTCAAGCTTTACACTTACGGGTTTTCATTTTCTTCCTACGTCCATCGAGTGGTGAGGAAATTTTGCAACATCTTATGTCTTCTATTCAAGTCTCGTAAGAGCTTGAACAATCTAATAAGGTTGAGAAATGGGTATAAGTATAACCCCTGCCAAGTTTAGTACTGTAAAGGAACACATACTCGACAAGATTACATGTAATCCAAACCAAGGAGTAAATACAATAAACAAAGAATTTAACCAGAGAAAAATCTCTTCCATGACTGCCATGGTAGAAATCCTCCTGCCAAGCCATGGAAATGAAATTAATGCAAGTTGAATAAGATCGTTGTATATACAAACGTGTACTGTGTATCAACAACACAACAAACACGGTTGAATAAGACCATACCACATCGAGGGCATCGGACGTATTCGTTGTTATTGTCCATAAGGACAAGACCTGACCCTTCACATTCATCACATCTTCTCTGAGCTATCTGCATGCCATGGATGATTTACACGTATTTCTTCAGTTCAAACAAACCAACTAGATGATTGATCCGTACCCAGTAAAGAAGCCAAAGTATTGCTTCTGCAACTACAGTCATCCCTAGAAATTCTACTAATTAACAAGTTTAATAATACTCCAATACATGGAATGATACTCAAGTGGTTCTCAAGACTTAAAGACAGCTGAAAAATTAAATCCAACTTATGGTACTCTTATGCATCTTGCTATTCATAGATAATCAGCAGCAACTATATGCTTACAATTCGTTTGCTGAACTCTATACCAGCAACCACAAAAGGTGTGACCCCGGCTGCACAATTACAAGAACATGGTTGAAACAACGTTGGAGAACAAAATCACTTCCTTGGAGTTAATAATAATAAGTTGGAATTTGCAAGAACAACTAATTAAAATAGAACTTTAGTTCCAACCTACAGCTCCCACAACAACTTGCCAGGTGACTCCAGCTTGAACTGGATCAGCTACACCAGAGACTTCACTGATGGCTGCAATTCTGGAAGTCCATCCTTTTCTCCTGGTGATGCCAAGATGGATCCTTGACTTGGAGAACTCTCTGGTGAGTCTGTTAGGAGAGAAAAGCTTAGATTTGGTTGAACATCTAAGCAACGAAGGACAAGAAGAGCCTGCAACTTCCATTGCAGGCTTTGATGATGATAATTTCTGGCTCTTCCTAATATACTTTAGCTTACGTCTACTTGGTTTCATCGTGGTCTCTTGCCAACCACATATTTCTTGTGGCCATTTGGTTCGCCTTACAATTGATTTTTCCAAATTTTTATCCTTAAAATTTTATAAGTTCTCAGACAAATTTAAAGATTTAAAATGTTTTCTCCAAATATTGTTTCTTATGGTGAATACACATCCTATTCCACATATAATAACGTTCCAACTTGTTCAGGAAAATTGTCAATGCGAAACAAAGATTTACAGGATATTGATGTTACTAATTTCAATTTCAGATTTTGTTTTCTCTGTAACCTTTTTGTCACTCTATTCTATCTTAATTTCTCTCTAACACCCTCTCTGTTTCTTTAGACATGACAGACTCTTCCTCGGTCTACTCACTGAATCCCAGTCTTCACTTCCATTCTCTAGTTATCTTTCAACCTGGAATTGGAATAGTGCGTAGTGATAATAGGCTAAGTAGAGGAAGAGAAAAGATTGAATTTGTGGTCTTATCTACTCACAAGTCAAGGGATGGCAACACTATTAAATCCCACGACAGTGAGAAGGATGAAGAAGAGGAGGCAGATGGTGAATTTTCAGGGGATGATTGGCTGTTGAATGTGAGTTTTGCATTCTCTGCAATTAAAAAGAAATTCTTTTTGGTGCTTAACTTTCATGTTGATCACTATGCCCACTTCTTTGATTGGTTTTTCATTCGTTTTTCCGTAATGATTTGGACATTTTTCTTCTTTTTGAACAAGTGGGAAGATGACTGATACCAAAATCTGTTGTTTCAGGCAGCGAGAGATATTTGACCGCAAATACTGGCAGGAACACTGAAGAGAAGCGTGGAAACAGGCTGATTCCTTGGGGACGGCTTATTGCTGAGAATCAATTTCCTGTGCAGTTTCTGGATGCGCAGTTCAGACAGCTCGAAAGTCTCGATTAGCCTTGCCAAGTTAAATTGTTGAATTATGCTTATGAACTAGTCGTTATTTAATAGAGTTTATAATTTTGTTTCGTGATTATTAACTTTTTTAATAATATAAGTTCTTGATTAAATTTATACACTTGTCATTATAATGAAAATTACGATAATGAAAGTTAAGTCTTAGGGTTTAATTTTAAAGTGTTCTTGTTCGTAAGATCATCAAATAAAGACTTTAATAATTCGGTTAGATTAATATATATATGTAATAGTATCTATTGCATGAATATTAGTAGATCTTATTTACTAATTACATATATAAATGATGCAAATAAAGATATGATCATTAAATTGACCAAAGTGAGAATTCTCAATAGTTAATATTACCTATGAACTGTAAAGTGAGATATTCTCATAAAGATTTAAATATAGATTTTTCCTTTGACCTGAGATTATCATAGTAATCAACAAGTCACTTATTATGTTTTGATATCAGATAACTAGTGTGTAAAAATGCTAGTTGAATGATCATTAGATATAATTAAGTACCTATCTGACTAGTGGTAAGTCAAGATGAGATCCATCAACTCTAGGTAATGAGTTTGAGATCTATGTTATCATTAATTTTAATGATTGTTTCAAGACCTTAGCCAGGGCAATTGAATGAATAAAGAAAGAAGTTTCTTTAAGTCATTCACTAATCATTAATGATCGACATGTAACATAGTTAGTTATCTAATAGGATTTAACAGTTAAATCATATTTTAGGATAATTCGGAGTTGTAATGATGGAAGGTAATAATACATTATCCTTAACAAGATTCTGTCTTTATAAGGTTATTACTTCACACTATTCATTCGTTGAAAAGTGTTGTTAGACGCTTATTACTAGCTTAGTAATGAACCTATGTGGTCACACATTTACGAATGTAATATTTTCTGTTTATGATTATTTAATTTATTATCTCATAATAAATTAAATAATCTATATGATATATTATTATATTTTTTGTTAGCATAGAAAATATAGTTAGTATCGAAAATTTTCTGGTATAAAATAAATGAATAAAATAAAATATTTTATTTTATTTCTTTTTATAAATAATAATAAGAATTAAAAAAAAGAAGTTAACCAAAGGCGTCGGATGGCCTTTGGTGTCTTTTTCTTTTTTGGTTTTACATTTAAACCAAAAACGAAAGAGAAGTAGTTTTTTGCTCTCTCACATTTTTAACGTTTCATAAACGTATGGAAGAAGTTTTTTTTCTCTTATTCTTAAACGTTAAATAAACGAAAAGAAAGGTTGGTCTCTCTCTTTTTTTTGACGTTAATAAAAGAGAAGAGAGGTAGAGATATTCTGAAACTTTGTACGTATACATCCAAAAGAGTAAAAGAGAAGATAATTTGTTTTTCTCATTCTTGAAAAAAGAGTTCTTCAACTTTTACCATAGTCATATTAAGTGTTTAAAGTAGGACATATTTTTCGGTGTAAGTGTATAGAAATTTCATATTTTTGAAATTTATTGCCGATTAATTCTCAAAATTCTACGTATTTATCTTTGCCTATTCTTATTATTAATATGAATATTAAATGCAATAGATCAATATAGGATTGTAATTTTTGTTTCCGCTATTTATGCGATTTTTCAATTAATATCAGAGACAGTATTACGTTTACGTCATACATAAAAAATGTAAATATTATGATTCGCGTATTTTGTTGTGTTCTTTGTTTTAACACATGGAAGTTAATATGCCTGAGATCATCTTAGCTTCATTTTGAAATTGGTTTCACAGAAATCGAAAAACTTCATTTCATGTTCTTTAAACATATACAGAATACGAAGAGAAGTCGTTTATTACTATTTATTAGTTTTGGACATAACGTTCAAACTTACAATAAAAAGAGATGGTGTAGTATCTGTTTTATTACAAGTACAACAAAAAGGAGGGAGTCTTTGTTTATGTATGAGAGAAAGATGTTACTTTTTCATGGAAAACTCATTAAACAAATTCCATATGTTGTACGCATAGAAGCTTTTGATAGAGTACGCATGATTTTAATACTGAAAATGTTTTGAAAGCATTTAGTTAAAAAGGTTTTTGACCGATGTTGTTTTTCCATACGTGCATGGAAACTCATTAAAGGCTTTCTCTGGATGTTGCATGTGTAATACAAGGATTTAAAAGCATTTGGTTAAAAACAAAAAGATTTTGACAGATGTTATAAAAGATGTGCACGGTACATTCATTAATTAGCATGGGACAAATGTTATGCCGGTACATTCATTGTTTAGCATTGGACAAATGTTATCTATCAAAGATGTGCACGGTAAACTTATTAATTATAGTGCATTTGTTATGGCTTATATTGTTACATTAAAAGTTTCTTGTACGAATGTTGTCTGACAATGTAATATGATTACTAATGTTATTAAAATTGTTTTAATAACATGAAATCTTGACCCTTTAAAATTATTGAGTTTATTTTGATATAATAAATGATATTTTATCAAAAAGTATTTTCCAACTAAGTAGATCATAATATTTATTTTTGTTTCCAAGGAATGCCTGATAATTAGGTGACCTGTAGTTCAGGGATAAATAATATTTTCTATTGTATATGATGCATGTGTGAGGAAAAATTACTTAATTTTATACTTTTGTCCTAAACTACTTAGGGCGTATAATATTAATTAATTCTCCATCACTTGGATGGATAAATTCAACTATATTAATATGAACAACCTAACAACCAGGGAACTATACAGTATTGATCCTACTATAAATTTTATATGATAAAATAGGTAATTTACCACTCCTTAATTATGCATGAGTAACAACTTGACAACCAAGGTGCTCATTCATGTTTTAAAGTTTTTTATATCATTTAGATAAAAGACTGTGTCTTAATGATATATGATTGTGTTCTTATTTTGGCGTTTTCTTTTTATTAGAATTCTCAAAATGTCTACTATATCACTGCGAAGAATTCTTGATGCTAACAAGTTAGCAGGTAACAATTTTGATGATTGATACCGCAATCTGAGAACTATTCTCATGCATGAGAAACTTATCGATATGATCGATAAACCCGTGAAGGAAGCGCCTCCTGAGGGAATTGATGATTCTACTGCATTGGATGCATATTTTAAGTACAATGAACAAAGTACTAATGCCAAGTGCATTATTCTGGCATCAATAGGTTATGAACTCCAAAGGCAGCATGAAGGTATGAATCCTCCACAGATCATTGAGCATCTTAAGAAGATGTATGAGTCAAAAAGTAGGACTGCTAGATACTAAGTATCTAACTCCCTATTCAAGTTTGAACTGAAGCTCAAATCTCCTGTGGACCCCATGTTCTTAAGATGGTTGATCTTATAGAACAACTTGAGAAGTTAGGGTTTTTACTAGGGAAAGAACTATCACAAGATTTGATCTTACAGTCTCTTACTGATAATTTTTCACCGTTCATTGTTAACTTTAACATGAATAAGATAAACTATGATCTTCATGAAATGCTCAACTTGTTGATCGATTATGAAAATCAAGTAGCATCGTCTGAGAAGGTGAAAGTTTCAGGGTCTGTGAATCTGATTGGTAACTCTTCTAAGTACAAGTGGAAGGGCAAGAAGAAGCCCATAAAAAATCACCTTGCACCCAAGGGTGTTTGGAACAAATCCAAGGTTAAGGAGAAGAAAGTTGACCAAAAGGATACTGAATGTTTCTTCTGTACAAAGAAGGGACACTGGAAGAGGAACTGCCCAGAGTATTTGGCTACTTTGAAAGGCAAAAAACAAGGTGGGACATTTATGAAAAATGTTTTCAT